>APFE031522790.1:0-132622 GCA_000404065.3 Pinus taeda | reverse complement strand
GTAGGTTAACCGTGCATGAGAGAAGCTTATGTAAATTTTCATTCTTTTATTAATAAATTTCCTGTAGTAGCCACGTTGGCGCAGGCCGTGGACTATTTCCCTCTCTGAGGGTTTTAAGCATGTCAAAATAATGGTGTATTGATCTGTGATCTGTTTGTGAGCGGTGTCCTTTTGGTGTTCTGTCTGAGGAACTTACCCTGTAAATTCCTACAGTTAAGGCAGGATACCCATCTATTTTGATCCCATATTATAAACTAAATTGAATGACACTTACTGATGAAACTCTAGATAGAGTACATGCACATGCCAAACACTATATTTTATTATCAAAATAATTCAGATAGTTAGAACAAGACTCACATGTATTATATAGAGTTTGGGAGGTCATGTTTTCCCAAAACTCTAAAATATAATAATAACCAAAAGGCATATTTTTTATCCTAAGTCACTAATGTGACTTATTACACATGTAAGCATTATATTCTAACATCTTCCTCAATGACATTTTGAAGGCAGAGGTTTATATGTGTCAACCTCAAGGTTTCTAGGTTCCTGGAAAGAAACATATGGCGTGTAGATTGGTTAAGGCTCTTTATGGTCCCAAATAAGCACCAAGACCTTGGCACATCAAAATTGATAAAAATTTGTAGGATAATTGATTGAGAATAAGGTTTTCTGTTTAAAATATCTACATTAAAAGTGAGGATAGTGCATAGATATATTAGTGATATATGTAGATGACATCATCATCATAGGTAGTGAGGCCAGACAAATTATCAAGATAAAACTAAATCATATTCGACTTTTGACATTACAGATTTATGCCTCCTATAACATTATAACCTCAACATATTGCATATCCTAGCTTGATAAAACTAGATATGTTGTAGTCAGAATCTCACCATCCTTACTCTTGGTGGTGTGATATCCATGTGAGCCCTACAAATTCAAAATGGCTTCAATAAAACTTGAGATATGGATATCAAGATCCAAGCCATGTTGAAACTGTTTGAAGAGGACGCAGATTTATTTGCCAAGCATGTAAAGATGTTCTACAAGAAGTGACCAAATATTTTACATTTGGTCGAAGAGTTTTATAGATCATATCAAGCTTTAGGAAAACTATAGGTATTCGAGTTTAATATCTTAAGGCATTGGTGAGATAGTTTTTAAGCTACTTAGGACTTCGTCCCCTCATTCAAATCCAAATAGAAAAAAGAGCCACAACACATCACCCTACAGTCCTTGCTGCAAATGATGGTTAATTTCCTAAGAATTTGGTCAGTTTCTCCCTATCAAACCTCTTAATTAATTAATGTTCAAAACCATTGTATACCACAGTTTAGGATGCAAAGGCGCCCATTTGGGTTAGTGTATGGAAATCTGGGAAGAACCAAGTTATGATGAGCAATGTCCACCACTCCTTTCCTCAGAAAGTATATCAAGAAGCCACTGTGGGAAATTGTATATAGGATACCTTGTGCTACTAAACCTCGTGAGGTGTCAACGATATGTACAATTAAAAACCATTAAGGATTGACCCTGCTTCACCTAGGGTCCATACATACACATCTATGAATAAGAGAACAATTACCTAGGTATAGTTGCACATTTAGGTATTATCAAACATCATCTCATTATGATTCTTATTTATCTTACAAGTTGACATTGGTGTCTATGCTCGTGGAAGACCATAGTATTCTTGGTTATCAAACATTTTGGTAGGTATTCAACATGGTTCCTCATTATGGGCAATAGTTAAGGACTGTGGTTACACACACCACAATGTTTGTCATGTTGTTCTACCTCCTTGGACATTGAAACACCTCAAAATGGGCACATGGATAGGTTTATTAATCACCTACCAACAATTTACATATGCTTATGTGCAAGTGTCACCTTCTAGCATGAAACTAGTCCCAATATTTAGGCTAGGGATTCAAGAGGTTGTCCCACCTCCACCCTTCTAGAACACAAAATTTCCAAAGAACGTTGTAGGAATCCAAGGATAATATATATATATATATACACACAGCACAACTATACATAGATGTATACATATACATATACATATCATTACATACTGTACATGTTTATGTATATATATTCTATTATATATCATATATATATTATATATATATATATATTATATATATTATATAATATATATATTATATATATATATATATATATATGCCACCCACAATTGGTAAGGGATTTCAGGGATGTATACCACCCAATGTCTAGCCAAGGAATCCACAGGTCAATGTCTCAACCCTTTGATAAGAAAGGGGCTCCACAGATTAATGCCTCCACCCTTTAGGCATATCCCCACCCATAGTTGTTGAGGGGTCCTAGGGATGTATATATCCACCTAAAGCACAACCAGAGACTCCAGAGGTCAATGTCTCCACCCTTTCATTAGAAAGGGGCTCTAGAGATCAATGCCTCCACCATTTAGGCATGTAGGATTCTAGAGACATGGCTATCCACCCTAAATCTATTATCGTAATCTAGATACTTGTCCCCACCATGAGCTTACTTTGCTGACTTCTTCCAATTGATCACTATAAACCTATTTCGTCACATAGTTCTTACATGCTTATCAAGGAGGATTCCTAGATATGTAGTGATGAAGTTAACAAAAGGGTCAAGGAACATGGACCAAAATGGGTCTATCTTGATTTGTCCTCTAGCTTAAAACTACATATGTGATGCTAGATTTGACATGCTAACACATTTGAAAACAACAAAGGTATTATGGGTTGAATGTCCGTGAACATTAATAGTAAAAATTCTAAATGAAAACACAGACAATAATTGTAGGCACATACAATGATTATATGCACATAATCAGCAATAATTTCTCACAGCAAAAGGACTCGGTGATGTTAAATCCTTCCATTCAGTATCAAACACAACAATAAAGACTGTAAGGGTTTATTGAGGAAAAATAAATCATCTACAACTTTATGGGACTAACCTATGATGCTACTGATTTAGTTATATCCATGTCAATGCCTTTTCAGGCAAGGTAGACCCTATTCTTGCATGATTGGTCTTCCAGATCCATACATCGGTTTCTAAAAATTATTCAAATCCTCTATGTCTTCCTAACCATGCTCTTCATGTTGCTTCCTTCTCTTCCCTGTCCCCCTCATCCTCACGTGTTTCCCTTTTCTATTATCACCCCTCACCTCCAGTTACTTAGGTCCTTTCCCCATCTCCTCGATATTTCTGACATCGAGCTCTTCTCCATCATTGGTTTTTGCTTGTTATCTGCCACCTTTACATGTCTCCTTCTCAATCCTGCCAAGTGTATCCCTTTTACCTTTGTCCATGTGCTCTAATTATTCAAAGTATCCCTCTCTTAAAATATCTCTCTAGGTCCTCCCTTTTTCAGATTGTCCAGTCGACTACCCCCTCATCTTCGTTCCAAGGCCCTCCTCCCTGTGAATTCCTTCTCCTCCTCTTGATCAAAGGTATAGTGGGTAGTGATCTCTAGTTATGATGTTGGTAATCCAAACGAAAACATAGGCAACTAGATTATCATCATTTTCATTATGATTTCCCATACCTTTGGTTAAATAACTTCTAATTGCCTTTTTACCACCATTTGTCTTAGTGAGAACCAAGATTTGTACTTATGAGAGAGGGGATTTGAAACCTATGTGCCTTGAACCATACCAAAGGAAAATTGATGCTATGAGAACAATTGAAGTGATGTTGAGTATTGACATTGGATCCAGACAAAATATTTATTGTTGCTGAAGTGGCGAATGATAAATTGTGATGACAAGGGTGGTTGTTTCATATTTGGTAACAACAAATGAACTTCTAGATACCATAATACATTTCGAAAGGCGAATATATATGTGTTGTAGTTGAGTCACTTGCAGGTTCTATCAATCTAGAGAGAATGATGAATTCCCACTATTTCAATTAAATATGTCTACCATTAATGTATGCAATTCGTAAGGTACATATATCAACACACATAGCAAATTATTGAAATAATTATTTACATTGACCACATAGTGTAAGGTGTTATTTACATTAAATACATTCTTATACCTTAACTATGTCAACATCCATATTCCTGCCCGATGACTTTGATTACCAAAATATTTTCATATATTGTGAGATTCTAGGGTTGTTTACAAAGAACCTAACAAATATATAGGCTAAGAGACGAGGGTTAGATTTTATTTTAGATATATCTAAATGGGCACAAGAATCCACTGTCAAAACTCCTCCAAGATTGTAGAAAAACTATAGACTATTAAGGAGAAAAAATTATCTACCAAAATCAACACTAATAATGTCCAACATTGCTCAATATCGGTGTTCTTCGCTACAACTCCAAATTCTTCATATGTTATTAAATTCTTAATTATGAAAGAGAGGCAGATCATGAGGAGGATTGGATGGTGTCTTTAAATAGATTAAGGCTAGGGTTTAGGGTCTAGACCCATTCTTGGTGGAAAAATTGGCACACAGGTCAGAGGTTGTATACAACCAACGAGTTCAAATAGTTGGTTCAGGACATTTTTTGGCCAAAATGGATTTTTTTTTAACTAGTGGGTTCAAACTGAACTGATCAACTTTGATAATTATGATAATGGTAAATCCTTTCTTGTAATGAAGAAAAATATAATTAAATTGATGAAATCATTAATTAGCAAGGGGATATTGTAATTTTCCTTCTCTCCCTAGATAAGTATGCATGGCCAACATATCCACCTTGGTACAAAACTCCATAGAATCCATATTATTTCTATACAAACTCATTTTTGTGTCAAAATTTGCAGTTGGATCAAATTTAGACTTTGTCAACTCTACAAGGAAAAGGTTGGTTGATGCAACATTAAAATATTCCATACATTACATTGGGAGTGATTTCAATAAATATAAAGCTTTGGGAGTGATTTTCATGTTTTCTTTTCAACTGGGAACCCTTATTCATGTGCCTTAGTCTCATTGATTCTTAACCCCTTCTTAGAGAACTTTTTTTATAGCATTAGGAAGACATCCTAACTATATTTGCATTCAATTTTCCAGGACAACTTCCTCAAAACAATATGTTAACAGTACCAGATTCCTACAAAAATGGGCAATTTTGGTTCCGGATGGATCTACAAAGTGAAGCATCTAGCTGATGGGAGCATCGAGAAGTATAAGGCTATATTTGTGGCCAAAGGCTTCTCTCAGGTAGAGGGAGTGGACTATGAGGAAACATTTGCACTAGTGGAAACATATTCCTCGATCATAACCATTTTATCATTAGCAACACAAATGGGGTGGAAGATGCACCAGATGGATGTGAAGACTACCTTTCTCAATGGTGTTGTTGACGAAGAAATTTACATAGAGTAGGCAGAGGGATTTGAGACATACGATTGGGAGATGTGTATAGTCTCAAAAGAGCCATGTATGGTCTCAAACAAGCACCGTGAGCATGGTACACTAAGACTTATACATATCTCAGCAGATTGGAATTCATGAAAAGTGAAGGGATGCCAACCTCTATCACATTGTGGTATATGGAAAGTTTCTTATCTTAGTATTGTATGTTGATGACTTGATACTTAGAGGAGATGAGGAATTGATCTGATCTTGCCAGGAGGACCTTGCAAGAGAACTTTAGATGAAGGACATGGGATTGATACATTACTTATTTGGGCTGGAAGTATGACAAGGTGATGGTGAGATTTTTGTGAGTTAGGGGAAGTACACCTCTAAATACTTCAGAGATTTTACATGGAGAAATGGAAGCCTATGAATACACCTATAACTACAAACTAGAGGAAGAAGATTACTTCTTCAAGAGAGGTTGTAGATGTTATCATCTATAGACAGCTTCTCGGATCATTAACATATCTGGTGAACACAAGGCTCCACATATGTTATGAAGTTAATTAGTTGAGTCAGGCCATGGTGATTCTTACAAAAGCTTTATTGGAAGGAAACAAAGCATGAGATGAGGTACCTCAGAGGCACAACCAAGTATGGGGTATTTTACAAGAGGAAAAAGTCAGAGAAGCTTCAAGGCTTCATTGATGCAGATTAGGCAGGGAATCCATCAGACAAGAAAAGTACTTCAGGTGCTATCTTTCGTGTTGGGTTTGTAGCTATTTCTTGGTATAGTAGGAAATATAGTTATGTGGCACTCAACTCAACAAAGGATGAATACATGGCTATAAGTCAAGAAGCATGTGATGCCATATGGAAGAGGAAAATACTTGTGTGTCCTTTCAGTTAGCAGATGGATTCGACAATGATTTATTGTGATAATGAAAGTTGTACCAAACTCTCTTAGAATCCAATATCTCATGACAGATCCAAGCACATTGATATCAGGTACCGTCACTTGAGAAATTGTTTGCAAAGGAGAATTATGACACTAAATTACATTCCAACTGAGAAGAAGGATGCAGATATATTGAAAAAGGCATTGTTAAGAGGCAAATTCAAATTCCACAGGTTTAGGATATGGGTGGTGCAAAATCCCTTTCTTCCTTAGAGGGAGTGTTAGAAAATGTAGCAAGAAAGGCTAAATTTGACATGTTCCTTAGTCAAATTTACTAATTTGATTTTCCAAATCAGCAAGATGACTTGGATGGTAGTTAAATAGTGTGACATGGCATTGTCTACTTGTTTACTCAGGAAGTTCGAGTTATACACTAGAATTAGAGTTGTGCATGTAGTGTTGTTAAAATTTAGCAATTTAATTCAATTATTGTTAGTTTGTCTTAGCTAACTGAGCTCAAGAAACTAGTCGAGTCAGTTGAAGGACAATTGAGTAGTAGAATTGTTGTTAACTCAATGATCTCTCAGTTAAACTAGTGAATGAGCTAAAAATAGCCCAGACATGGATGGAATTTGAATTGCTAGATTGAAGTGGAGGAAAATGCCTAATGTAATTCTTAATTGTATACTAGCTAAGCGTATATGTTGGGCATTGAGGTAGGTGATCAATTACTTGGGATTTGCACAATGAAATACTAAATTCCCCTATTATTTTGGAGCTAATTTGCTCAGGAATTATGCAAGGAAATAGGAGAAAGACAGGGCCTTGAATTGACTAAGTGTTGGCCAGAGCAGAGCAATCCGTAGGAGAAAAGGTTTATAGTGCAGGGTGTGCTTTAAGATTGAAGTATGACATTGTAATAGTTTCTCATTCTCATATGATTAATTAAAAGAAGCAGAAGGGTTTTTCCCTGTAGGGTTTCCCAATAAATAATTGTGTTCTTGTGTCATTTTGATGGTTGCATGTCATTTCATGTGTTTCTAAATTGTGATTTCCATTTCACATAATAGTAGAGGAAATTTGTAATCTCTTGTTTTCAGTTCGAATACATAAGTAATAGGAAATATATATTAATTTCTACACTTTTAGGGTGTTATAAGGTACACATATCTTAGCGATGGGCAACTGAAAATGTTCCCAACACTCCCAATTCTACCACACTTTTGGCCTTTAGGATTCTCAACGAAAATAAAACAATATTTGGCCAACAGTATAGAACCTCCCCTTACCTCAGATTTGATTATTGGGGTTGATGGATTATTTTTGGTGTCTATACACGCAACATGGTTCCACTAGGGTGTTGTTTCACCATTGCCCACTAGGTGTTGGACCTACTAGCATGTTAACAAAGTCATGTTCTCCAAATTCCTATCGACCTCGCAAACATAGTATATATGGACTAAACAGAAACCTACGCTAGGTTCATAAAGCACAACTACAAATGTTGTGCACCCACCCTCCTGTAGTTTTAAGGAGACTCATGGCTCAATTCCTGATACCTAAATTCTCAGTTTTGACAGAATAACTAGCATAGGGATTCATTAAACTAAGTATACCCATAAATTTGGAAATCAACTGACTGAATATGAACACATAATTCTGCATTGATGACCCACATAATAATGAATAATGTAGTCTAGGCACACTTTAAAATTCATCTGCATACATGACACCGTTCTAATCATGAATATACAGTGCGCGTCAAAACTCAGACATTCATTTACACTTACAAACATGCAAAATCTTGCAACATTCACAATGTAACAAGATTCATCGCACTCCATAAAGCAATACACATAAGAAATGTACAATTATCTATATTTTTAATGATGACTGAAAAATGAAGGAATGACTTCAAATCTCCACCCAATTGTAAGCCAACCACATTGTGATATTTCTTGCGACTGATTACCTTCAGCTAGATCCAAAGTATGAGGGGACACATATGAAGGGAAATTAAAATTCGATCCTTAATCACATAACAAAGAGAAGTAGTCCACTGTTTAGTTAGTTTATCAACTATTATGCAATAGTAAGCACAAAAGTGACTCACCAGCCGAATGCAATGATAAACAAGTTATCTATAATCATATCAGCATAGATCGAAGGGACATAAGTGGAATTAATGTCCAGGAAATATTGCCAGGAAAAGTTGTCACATTATTCAGAGTGGACTACTGCCACAAAACGAAGATCCTAGCAAATCGTTGTCTTCATATAAGATAATGTGAATGGTAAGAGAAATAACAACCTCAATATAGGCACTGGACAGTAGTATTCTGCAAGCTAGTAGACTTAGGGTGAATTGTGAGAGTCAATTTTGTAGTTGTTAGATAATATTATCTTAAATTGATATGTTTTTGTCTTAATTACGTCGTAAGGCTTTCCCCTCTGAAATCAACTCTCCTCCCATGCCACCTGTGCCATTGTGAGTCATTGATTTTGATGTTAGACGATAGAAATATTTTTTGCCATAGATTTATTTAAAACAAGTATTAATCAGTTACAATTTGGGAATGAATTTCCTTTATTATGATTTTCTATGTAGGTGGAAACTGAATGAACCTAGATGATTTACGGGAGAGCACATGCACGTTGTGAAGAATAACAAGAAATGGTCTTTCCAGGGGCACCTAGGGTTTGAACATGTGAATTTTTGCTTGGAAAAATAGATCCGGCCAAAAAATCTAAATTAGGAAATTAAGGGAAAGAAGAAGAAGAAAATGAAGTGGCTTGAGTGGGAATTGAGAGGGATTTATGAGTAGGAAACATATTGGGTTTTGAATTTCTTTGGAAGTCCATCATTATTAGGCTTCTCACAGGACAGAGCAGACCAACGTCAAATTGGTTTGGTAAGTAGCATGGAAAGTGTTAAATGTATAACAAATTCCACTTGTATTTCCAATGTTTTTCCTCTATAGGGGTTTTCTGATTCCTAGACTATAGCCAGTTTGTATTGTGGAAGCTTGACCAGGATGCCCACTAAAATGAGGTTTCATTTCCCGCTGGACATTTTTGATGATAAGGGTCCATCTCTTGACATTCGTTTTGGAAGTTGTCGAACCCTGCATCATAAGGGAATGTAAGGATTAAGTACTTATATTATTTTGATATCAGATTCTAACTATGCAGAACTTGTCCTCTCCACAAAATTACATTCTTTCCATGCTTGTGTGAAAAATCTTTTCTCAAAGGGATAAATCCCAAGCTTAATTTCCATCCAGATAACCAACATGATAAATCAATATATGCCAAAGGATGTCTACACTCTACAATATAAGCATACTTCAGATCTACCCTAATCAACTAGGTTGCTTCCCATGCTCATGTTGTTTTTCACTTCCCTAAACTGGAGGTAACTGATTACCCTAATTTGTTGGTGTAGGAAGCATTTGAATAGCATATAACCCTCCCCCTTGGCTCGGTACAAGAACATAAAATCCCTCTTCTGTAGCATGTGAAGAAGGAAAGCCAGAATCCATATAGTGCCTCGGATCATGCTTGAGCAATAGATGGAGAGTGCACAGGTAGTGATTGCATGTATTGTTAATACATATTAGATGTGGCTATAGGTTGATTTCATCACAAAGAAAGTAGCTCTATGGCAGTCCCTTATGCATGAGATTCTAAATCCCTAACAGAGTTTGCATGCCCATCTTCTACTCTCTTCACAGATTGATTAATTGCACAAGTAATCTTTTATTTTTGCTTTCGTGTTTCACTCAATTTCATAGCACTTATTTTTGAGAGGGTGGTGTACCACTAGTTGAAACACTTGTCCTAATTTAGTTAAATGTGTTTAGTATGTAAAGGTTGTTGTATCTCTTCATATTCATCTTGAGCTTTTCCACAACCTCCAAATATATATAGACGGTGATCAATGAGTGCAACATTGTGCCCCTCACGAGTTGTTGGTCCTTAATCACTTATGCTAGGTTGCACCCATGTATTTGTAGTAGTGTCCAGCATATGCAACTCCCATAGAAGGTTCTTCCCATCTGTTCCACTAAATATAAACAAAGTTCGTTCCCTTTGTGGTACAGTTGTGGCTGTCCATAAGAGAGGGTGGGGTTCCTTTCACCATAGGTTTACTCCATGTGTGATTTCCTAAATCAAATACATGAGCATCGTTTCTATAATAATTGTGCTTGACATAACCCCCAAAAACATAGAGAAAATAGACATTCTTAACCAATTTGCAAGTGTGGCCCCATATCTGATCCATTAAATAGAAAAACTTATAATGTAATGCAATTTTGGTTAAAGCAATACCTCCCCTTTGTACCTGGGTCCTTGTTTCTCTGGGTTCTTATCTAAAAGATATTTCTCCAGCAGGGTGTCAAAGTATCTAAATTCAATAGTGGATTTCCAACATTTTAGGTGATTCCTTTATCTAATTCCAGGAAGACAACATAAGAGTGCATAGCGAGGATGTCAAACCCTATTCTATGTCAATCATCTGAACAACTCATTGGGTCATTTGGGGTGGTTTCTTCGATATCAAAAAACTTAAGAGATACGTGTTTCTAGATTTCAAACACATTGTTTCCCAAGGAATCATGCTAAATCAAGTAAGGAGATGGTTGAATAATGCAAGCCACTAGTGGGGTAGGCTCCACACATGTGGATGCAAAAAAATATATGTAATGCATGAAAATATGTTGAGGGTTGAGGTCTTAGAGAAGGGGTAATGGTGTGACCAATTACAAGGAATTTTATTGACTTGGACCAACTTTGACCGATGTCCATGAAGACTCAATGTGAGAGGTATGAAATAACATTAAGCCAAGGGCTAAGAAGCTCATCAACTAAGCTAGGTGTACATAGAACATGCTTATGGCTTTGGAGGAGTGTGTCTTTGTACAACTTTACGCAAGTGAAAAAAATTAGAAGGATCCAGAGCGAACTAGGTGAAAAAAACACTCAAGCATTTGTCTAGTAAAACTCTGTCATAGTTGGTTTACAGATACAATATAATAAATTGGCTGATTATATGTAAGTACCATATCACTTACAAAATATTACAAAATGATCATGAACATGACAAACTGACATTACAAATGGCCAGAAGATAATTAAAAAGTTGGTTCAAATCTGCATCGTGGAGTTTTGCAACTGCAACTCTTTTGGCACATCATCATCTTCAACCTTTGAGTTTCATGCAAACTAAGGGGAAACAAAACCTATGTAGAGTCTAATTTTAGGTCGTCTCCCACCAAGGTGGATTCATGGAGAGTTTTATAGGTTAGAAAGGGGTTGTGTCCATTTGTCTTATCAAGGAAATGAAGGAGGCAAGGTGAATTAGAAGCACAAAAACAAATTGCCAAATTTTCACCAACTCTCTCTGCTTAGAGAAGGGAAAACATGTTATTCATCTAATCCTAGGAGGACAGCATAAGATCGCATAACGAGGAAGTCGGACCCTATTCCAATTCAATTACCCGAACAACTCATTGGGCCATTTGGGGTGGGTCCATTGATATCAAAAAGCTTAAGAGATACGTGTTCCCAGGTTTCCACTAGACGCACAAGAGTTAGTTCAACAAAGTTTTTTGGTCATGTGAATGAAATTTTATTATGTTGTTGGCTGAATGGAGGGAGCAGGGGGGTGATACTTAGCAAGCAGCCATTCCCCAAACTCACTCATTCCAAGTTTTCAATAGATGAAAGAAGAGACATTTGCCAGATGAGAAAAGAGATTTCAACCGTCATTCCCAACTGATTAGAGAAGGAAGTACTTACCAACAGACAATTGAGGTTACCAACAACGAGCCAACAAACTAGCTCACCTATTGGGATTCTCCCGGTAAGCATCAACCAATAGCAACATTGAAGAATTTCTCATGGATTCCAACCTTTTTATTAATAATTGATTTAAAACATAACCATTTCCTTGCAAAAACAAAAAACAAAAAATTACAATTGAATTAATGTATGTTTAGTCTCTTCTGATTTTAATATATGTCTAATATGTTATAATTAGTTTACTAGCTTCAGTTTCATAGTCTAGATTTATACTTAGCTCCTATTTTTATACTAGAACCTATTAGGATATATTTCATCCTAGGCTTTTCTTAAAAGTGGGTTCATTAAAATCTCAATTTAAATTTGATTTCCTAGGGCTCCAACTTACGAGATGTCATTTTAAATGGATGTCTTTATTAATAGAATTTATAATCAACGCATAGATCGATTCCAATAACATATTTGAATAGATCGATTTTGATGATATATTTTATACTTTTTAGAAATATACCTGAATACAAGCCAAAATAAAAGAGGGGATATGGATAAAATAATACAAATTCAAATATGTCAAAAAAATAAACCCTAACATATCATCTCCTTTCTTTCTTTAAGGTGAGTCCTAATAACTAGAATGCAATTTTGAATATCCTTACATTTTCTTTCAAAATGAGAAACCTACCACCTAGCAGGTAATTTTGGAAATATTGAGAGCATAACATGAAAATAAAATAAGTATTATGCCATAGTTTAGTTATAAGAAATATAATGATAAATTCCAACCAATAAAAATAGGAAACAAAAGTTTCGCATAATGTAAGTGATTTCTTTTTATTTGCTAGCTTTGAATGACATTTTGTTTATTAATTTTTATCTTCAATATTTTTTTATATATCATAATTCTTCTTGAATTTATAACTTAAGCCGTTTCCTTTGCAACATCTAATGCAATTGCTAGTTGTTAAATGTCTTAAATGAGTTTGGTTAAGTGGCCATTGTCTTAAATATAAAGTTTTGTCTTAAAATAGTTTTGTCTCAATTTGTTTTTTGTCTTTAATATAAAGTTTTATCTTACATTGTTTTGTCTTAAAATATTTTTGTCTCAAATTGTGTTTGTCTTAAATATAAATTTTTGTTTTAAAATATTTGTCTTAAACTGTTTTGTCTTAAAATATTTTTGTCTCAAATAGTTTTTGTCTTTGTCTTGTAATATTTTTGTCATTTTTTGTTTTAAATATAATATTTTGCCTTAAATATAAAGTTGTCTAAAAATATTATTGTCTCAAACTGCTTTTGTCTTAAATGTCTTTGTCTTGTAATATTTTTGTCAATTTTTGTTTTAAATATAATATTTTGTCTTAAATATAAAGTTGTCTAAAAATATTATTGTCTCAAACTGCTTTTGTCTTAAATTTCATATTTAAGACAATTCAATTGATATTAAATTTTAATATAAAATAACTAAAATAAAATATGATTTTTTAAAATAAAATATTTCTATTGTCTTAAAAAATATCTTAAAAGTGTCATTAGTGTTGTAGTGAATTTTTTTCTATCATATACCTATCTTCGTGTCATTGGTCCTACATCAAGTATCTTATCCAACCATTGTACTGTAACTTGCAATCACTTGATTGTTTATGGTCCTCCTGGTTGATGGATTGTGCTAATTGTTCTACTAAGATAACCATTCTTTCTGTGGCTTTATTTTATGAATTTTTTGTGAAAAGTTCATTACTTTCTTTACCGGTTTTAGACTCTATCTCCATATCAATCATGTAAGTTGTATCAACCATGATGATTGTATTGGACTCATTCATAGATAAGGTACACTATTAACGCATAAAATTTTGTCCTTTAATGTCATTGTCAATATTTTCAATTTCCGGCCATTCCACCAGTTCACCATCATTGGCACGGGTGACTCATTTGGTAACCATACGCATCCTTTAAATCCATTTAACTTGGACGGGAGTTATTCTTAAATGTGATCAACTGACTTCCTTGGGGTAATATATAGTGTATTTTATTGTATATATCACTAGGTTCTTAATTTTTTTTTTATAAGCATTCAACACGTTGAGGGTTTTTACGTTGTTATTATAGCGTTCTATTTGCAGATAAGATTGGAAGCTTTCGGTTATCTTTAATCCACGTTGAGGGTTTTTCAATTTCCGGCCATTCCACCAGTTCACTATCATTTGCACGGGTGACTCATTTGGTAACCATACGCATCCTTTAAATCCATTTAACTTGGACGGGAGTTATTCTTAAATGTGATCAACTGACTTCCTTGGGGTAATATATAGTGTATTTTATTGTATATATCACTAGGTTCTTAATTTCTTTTTTATAAGCATTCAACACGTTGAGGGTTTTTACGTTGCTATTATAGCTTTCTATTTGCAAATAAGATTGGAAGCTTTCGGTTTTCTTTAATCCACGTTGAGGGTTTTTCAATTTCCGGCCATTCCACCAGTTCACTATCATTTGCACGGGTGACTCATTTGGTAACCATACGCATCCTTTAAATCCATTTAACTTGGACGGGAGTTATTCTTAAATGTGATCAACTGACTTCCTTGGGGTAATATATAGTGTATTTTATTGTATATATCACTAGGTTCTTAAGCATTCAACACGTTGAAGGTTTTTACGTTGTTATTATAGCTTTCTATTTGCAGATAAGATTGAAAGTTTTCCATTTCCGGCCATTCCACCAGTTCACCATCATTGGCACGGGTGACTCATTTGGTAACCATACGCATCCTTTAAATCCATTTAACTTGGACGGGAGTTATTCTTATTCTTAAATGTGATCAACTGACTTCCTTGGGGTACATCAATATATTGTGTATTTTATTGTATATATCACTAGCTTCTTAATTTTTTTTTTTTATAAGCATTCAACACGTTGAGGGTTTTTACGTTGTTATTATAGCTTTCTGTTTGCATATAAGATTGAAAGTTTTCGGTTATCTCTAATCCACGTTTCGTACGATTTTTCAACCTATTACGAAAAAACAATTGAATCACTGGGAATATTCTCATGTGGGCGGCTCTACCGTAATCGATATTCTCATGTGCCACTTTTTTCTTATTTCGCATTGTGTCATTTAATTGGCTCAGAGAAAGACGTGAGACGGACGGAAGTTTCTCTGTGATTGAGTTTTATTATGAAATGGCAAGCTTGCCCTGAAATTGTTTGAAAATGAAATTAACTAGCATTTGTACTAGATGTTGCAAAGGAAATACTGTAAGGCATAAAGTGTGGAAATCCATTATCCATATAATGTGTGCATCACGTCAATGACCTAAATATCAACATGTCTATTCACTTTTTCTAAATGTTGTAAACGACCATAATTATAGAAATATTCCTAAATGTGTACCAATATTTATAGTCACACTCATTATACCTTAAGATTTTTGGTTGCAGCTTCAGATTTGGAAGTCTTGAGATTTACCAAAGCTTCAATTCTTGCTTCTTCTCGCTGATATCTGAATTATTACAGGCAACTTGAATGCTCACAGATTTTGTTGTGAAAGTTATAAATAACAAATGCTAGCAATCTATTAATTTAGAAAAAGCTTTGTCAAAGATAAAGGTCTTATTGTGTTTATCAATACATAGCATTGTAGGTTAGAGCTCATTTCAACTTTAAAAATTGGAAATTGAAAAAGAAAAAGAAAATAAAAAATAAAATAAAATAAAATTTCATAGAATTGTAATACGATCTTTTAAATGCATTAACACTAAGCTAATGATACGTTCTTTAAAAATGCACCCATGAAAATCGTTCTCTATTAACGCAAGTAAGAAATATTTAATTACCACTGCAAATTGCTTTGACATTTGTTGTGATCTTTAACACTACATCTAACTGGTAAAGTCTATGTTCAAAAACACTTTTTTACATTCTTGGTCTATGTAGAAAATTGTTTTTTGTTAACCAAACTACAGAGAGCAATCTGCATGTAGAGGTTGTGTTCACAACAGGCAAACACTTGGTGAAGAAAAGGGACAAAAATATCATAGCTTTGGGGGTGGAAAGCTTTGTCATGTTAAGCAAGGCAGAAGTTGACTCAATTCAAAATTTTAATCTCAAAGCATGTCACATCCAAGGAGAGTGCCTTTGATTGGGTCCATACAGAAGGGAAGCCTCTGTGTCAAAAGACTATAATTGTAGGAATTTCGACTGATAGAAAAGCCTAGTAACTGAAACATTTAGTCATTCTATGTTTCTTTAATAACATAAACACTAGAGCATGGCAGATGACTCAAAATGCTCACACCTTTTTAGAACATTGATTGAAGGGGATTTGGCTTACTTATTTGTTTTATATTTCATTGTATATTTAGCAAATTAAAACATAAACTATGGACTAAATTGGAACATGCCTAGGGACAGAAAATTCTTAGAAAATGGTTGTCAGCATTCTAATCCAAAGAATTGGAAAGAATCCCCAAACTTGTCAACTTTAAATGTTGCAAGCATGCCAAATTCATTGTCTATCTTCAGTGCTTTAGAAATGTCTCAAATATCAGCTCTAGATCTTCTTCCAGTTACTTATGGTGATTCGATATATTCTGATGAGAATAATGATGAAGGTCAACCAACTAAAACAGATGCTCTTTCTGGACTTCCTATTAGTGTCTAGATCTTCTTCCAGTTACTTATAGTGATTCAGTAGATTCTGATGAGAATAATGATGAAGGTCAAGAAACTAAAACAAATGTTCTTTCTGGACTTCCTATTAGTGTGAGAACACATGAAAATTGTCAGGAACTTTATCGCATTCTAGATGCCACTAGAAGTGATGTTTGTGTCCAACACCTGCCAGAAGGTCAAAAAAAATTGTCCACGTTAACTGCAAAAATAAAGATAGAAGAAACTCATGATGACCCTATTCAACAAGAACTAAAGAAGAATATAGATATGGGGATTTGTTAAATATTTCAATGGGAAAGGACAAATATAACATGGAGGAAATGTCAAGTAATAAACCAAACCAATCATCAGAAAGGAATATAACCTGCCACACATTCGTTGATGAGTATCATAACAGCTCTAATGAACTCAATGTTGATGAAACTCAAATTTCCTTTATAGTAAAAAGCAATCAGCTACAGAAAGGTATATTGGTTCCTCCATCTTCTAAATTAGTTCTAATACATTCAATAATCCTGACAAAAGCTTGAAAAAAATTCAATGAGCAATGCTCTTTATATGTTTCTCCCAATACAAAATTATCATTCCCTATTCAACAAAGGTAGTGAAACGATCCCTAAGCCTGTGAATGCATTGGACCGCTGATAAATACAATTCTTAACTTTAGAGAAGTATGATTGAAAATTGTGACATGAGTGAGAAAGGATTTTTCTCTTCTTGAATTGGAAACAATAAATCTTAACCAATATACTATATCTTCTTCAAGTTCTTGAAGTTTTTTGGGTTGTTAGTTGTCAAGTCTCTATATCGCACAAGGTTACCACAACGTCCTCTATGTAACCAAGAATTCCTTTCAATTTTCCCTCAGATTCCTCCCTATAAAATGAAATGTACCATATATAGTTAAAATGAAATACACAACCTTAAAACTTATTCCTGACAGAGATTGTATATATCCTCATTCCTTCCTCTTCTTAGGGGGTAACTGAGACTACTTACTTAATGGCCGCCTTGATTTCGTCATAAGTGGCAGACTTCTCACGTCTAATAGTCAAATCAATGTGGGTACTCGGAAGGCCATTCCAGTGAACTTTCCATTCAGAGCTGGTAGAACCTTGCCAACAACCTTCAAAAATACAATCACAATTAGTAGCTGTGAGAACATAAAAGGCGATGCTGGTGGGGATTCATATTAACAAAATTAGAAGAAAAATATGCAGAACCCAACTAGATTATAGAGAATTAACCAATTGCAAGTACACAGTTAATGTTTCTCCAAAGAAATCCAATAAACAAATAAAACCTAATCACCCTAAGCATGGGACAATATGATAAAATGCGAAAATTAGGTAAGAAATAAAAGATATTAAATTCAAATGGGATCCAATGTCAAGCAATTGTGTTGTTGCGCCTACTATAAAGAAGTGGTACTTCCCATTTGCTCTCCTAACAATCACCTAACCGTCAAGGGTAACCATAAGGATGAACAAACACTAGTGGAAAATAGAAACAGACAAGCTTAACAAAGTGGGCTTTACAAAGAGATAATTTGGATGTAAAGATAGGAAAATCGTGAGCCCTAGGTTTCGAACAACAGTGCACTTTCATGACTGCGTGAAAGTAATGGTAACAAGCTGTATTTTGTCACTTGACATGGTAAGGTGGTAGTCTCACTGTTTGTTGCTCAGGTAAGACCCTGGTCGTACTAAGTTTTGTTCAGGTAAGGTCCTGACCATAACTTCCCATGAAGAGAAGACATTTCAGACATTTCAGGTTTCTCAGGGCTATCTTGAAGTAGCTGAGGTAATTTTTATACATGAAAAGAATGACCAAAAGAATTGTCTGAGAAGTAAATAAAAAAAACTAACCTTATAAAGTGTTTAATGTGAATGATAATCACCCGAATAAAATATTTACTGATGGTTTTAAATATGTTTAATCATCATTGATAATTTGTTGCTTCCTACCTTAGCTGCTCCTGTACTGCTAGGAATAAGGTTAAAACCAGCTCCTCTACCACCTTGCCAGTCCTTGTTTAATGGTCTATCAACTGTCTTCTGTGTTGATGTTCACATACAGAAACATAAGTTAATGCAGCTTGCAAATCCCTTGTATCAATAAAATTCAAGGGCATAATACTAGTTCATAGTAAGTGTACCTGTGATGGAATGGAAAGTTGTCATGAGACCTTCAATAATGCCAAACTTGTCATTGATTACCTGCCAGAGAAAACATAGTGTTTTTGTTCTCTTTTAACATATAGTTCCTCCCCAAAAATATGTAATTTTTCTCATATAAAGACACCTATACAATGAAAATTGTGATAATTTAGTAAAAATATCATTACAAACCTTAGCCAAGGGAGCCAAGCAGTTAGCAGTACAACTTGCATTTGAAACAATGTTCAAATTAGATTTGTATTGGTGCTCATTAACCCCAGCAACAAACATAGGTGCATCCTTGCTTGGAGCTGAGATAACAACTTTTTTAGCACCTGCCTATTAGAAATCAACAAAAAAAAATATTATATGGAGTTCAAATTGTAATTTCCATTGTTGCACTTTTGAAATTTACAAAATTAGATATGTTAATAGCCTTTCAAATATTTTTGCATGCACCACAAAAAAAAAAATCATAGTATAGATTGTTCTCCAAAGAAACTGAAAACAAACATGTTATTTTTTAATCACCTCGTCAATTTCGAATAGTCACAACTATGGAGCAATTTTAAGGTAACCTTTCATGAGGTGACTGCTCAATTTGAAAGAAGTTTCAACTTAGAATAGGGTTGGTTATGCCGATATCAGTCAATAGTGTCAATTTTTTAAATTGAGAAAGAGCCAAAGCGGACATGCTATTGCCAAATCTCCTTGCTCATGTAGGAAGGGAGCAGTATTACATGTGACAATTCCTTAGTTATCTGAGCCTCAAATATCATTTATCAACTTTTAGGTACATTGTATTTTTAATTAGTAGCATGTCGGATAAACTTTGAAGGAAAAAAACAATTATAATTGAATTGTGGAATGGTAATATTCAAACCTTCAAGTGAGCAGTTGTTTTCTCTTTGTTGGTGAAGACACCTGTGGATTCAACCACATACTCTGCGCCGACCTCGCCTAATGGTATTTCGTCAGGATTTCTACAGTTTTCAAACCAAAATGTGAACAATTGGACAATTGGGAACAAATAGACAATGTCAGCACTTACACTTTGTTCATGCCTAAGCTCAAGCAATAACTGACCTTAGAAACTCTCATTGATCTCCATAAACAAGTGTTTTACCTGAAATCGAATACAGCAACAGATTTTTCTCCAAAGAGTAAAGTTTTCAAGTCTTTGACCTTGACTTCATGATGCTTCCACTGTCCGTGGACACTATCATACTTGAACATATAATTCTGAAAAATAACAGAGGCACATAAATTACTGCAGAGATCTTGAGTGGGCAAAATATGGTAGAAGAAATCTATCAAACGAGTTACTAAAATCTCCCTGTTTCAGTTTGTCCGTAAAACATAAATTTTGTTGGGAATAAATAGAAGAACAAAAAATGTAAAACTAAGAACAATCTTTACGTAGATGATCCAAAATTCATCAGGAGAATGATGTGAAAATATGCCTAAATTTCAATGAAGAATTCCTCCTAGATAGATAAATAAGGAAGAAGAGAAAAAATTGCTCATTTAAAAGGACTTTACCAAAGAATAATGTATATATTATACAAGTGGACTTTGCCAAAGAATAATGTATTCATTATGCTAAAGAACTCAAATATTCTTGAAAGATAACGTATATAATGATCGAGCAGGATTTGAAATTTCTACATTCAGGAAAGCCATGGATGAAATTTCCCCCAGAGATTTGATGGAGCCCGTTTCAGACGTATGATGGAGCTTGTTTCAGAGGTATGTCAGGGCGGCACGGGAGCCCATTCCACATATTTATAAAATATATTCTCCTCATTTTTATATTTATCCCTGCCTTTATATTTCTTTTCCACACCTAAATTCCTATCATGTTTCCTTGTTACAAAGAACATAATAATAAGCACAACTACAATGACAGTTAACAAACCTGCTACTGCAATACCAGCAATCCTCCCACTAGTTAAATATTTTATTTTTCTTTCATCGTGGTAACTCTTTCCTGATGATGAATTATGCCCAGGGCTTCTTGGGGATGATGGAGAAATAGAAGAAGGTGGTGGAGGGGTTGTAGATGTGTCAAACTGGTTGCCACCATACCTGTCAATATAGGGATGATGAAAGTTAAGAACCCTTGTGCCCAGGTTATCCACAATCTAGAAATGACAAAGATCAAGATGCATAACAAGCAAGGTGATCAAACATCTTTAAAATTTGCACGAGTTATCCGAAATGTTGCATATCCTTAATTGAAGTTTGTAATTGTCAACAATTTTGGAGGTATCCATCCAGTAAAAAGGTTGTTCTCTATATTTCTGTTGAAATACAGTAACAATATTTTATGAATAAAATTGGCATTGCCACCAATCCAAAAGAAATGCTTCTTGAGTGCTATCTTTTATTAGTTTCTGTAAATCAATCTACACCTTCCAAAAATTTTACCACAGCTAAAAAAATTCGAGCATTGCATTTCTGGAAATGAACAGATATAGTAGTTGAAAAGAGAATTACAAGTCTGTGAAATGCAGATCTGCTAGATTATTAACAGTTCCACTTAACATATTATTCTGCAAATGCCTGTAAGCAAACCTAAAATATTTCAGAATGTTTCAAGAACAGCCCCTACTCAAGTAAAACAAAGCCTATTAGTCATTTAAGCTCTGTATCTGCCAAGAAAAATGTATGTAACTTAAAAAGAAGAAAGACTTGTCATATCGCTCATGGAGGCAGGGAGTGGACCACTAAAATGGTTAGAAGAGAAATATCTGCAAAAGCAAAGATCGATTGAAAATAATCTAAAGCTCATACTAATTATAACAAAATATGAAATGATACAGTTTTCAAACGGAAGTTAATAAACACTCAAAAGATCAAATGAAAATACTTACAGATTAACTAAACCTGTAAGACCCAGAAAAATGTCTGGAATTGCACCCGTTAATTATTATTATTGGCAATCCTACAAGGATTGTAAGTATTTGCATTAGTTGTATTGCATTTCTACAACTTTTGATGGAAAAAATCAAAATACAATTTGCCATTACTTACAAATCAGAGAGTAATGTTGAAGTTGATAAAGAATATGGAAGGCTTCCAGTCAATTTATTACCAGAAAGCAACCTGCCAATTGCAAAAATCATTGGCCTTATTGTGCACTAGCCACCTTTTATTGTATATTGCATCATCATATACTATAAAATCTAATAAAAGAACTCCCTATTGCCCAAATTCTACAAAGCATGTTCCCGAAGCATTGCCAAAACATCTAATAATTGCCTACAAGCTTACAGGCGTTGTAAGTGAGGTGGAAGTCGAAAAGGAACAACATCTCCAATATGATTATTGGTAAGATCCCTACATTATGTCACAATAGCAGCTGTCAACTTTGCAATCTAGTACAAACTCATCTGCTGCTTTTTTTAACAGGCATTCCTTCCCTATTAGTTTCAAGGAAAGGATTGCACAGTAAATCATTGAACTAATTTGAAGGTTTCATCTTGGTACTTACAGAGTTATTAAAGCTGTGAAGTTTACCAACGAATAACCCAATTGTCCTCCAATATTTAAACTAGGAAGAACACTGATTATCCAGTGTCAATCTCAGTACAAAGTCCATAAAAAGCATAAAGAACCACTAAAATATGACTCCTTACTTAAGAACATGAGGTTAAAAAGGATAGAAACATATGACCAATGACTAGTTGAATAAAACAGAGTAATATTGCATCTATAGGATCTGGCATCGAACATACATTCCAGTGATGTTAGGCCCCACGCATTAAACACCCAACCAATTCTCACAGCAAGGATCGCCTGCACTTTGAACCCATCCTGCAAGGGGAGGTAATCCCAGGTTTATATATAGAACATTTATCGCAAATACTGCAAAACAAACAAACCTACGACCATTAAAAAACATGTTCCAATTTCTAATATTCGACCGTCTGCTACACAAAAAGTTTTGAATGTTATTCTAGTATAAATTGAACAAACCTCATGAAATAATTAGTCATAAGATGTCATCATAGAACATTTCCTCTCAAGAATCAAATAATTAAGAGAGATATACATATCAGAAACAAAGCTACCACAAACATCACTAAAAGCTTACCATCTTGGATGTCTGTAAAGCCATGTGTTAAAGAGAGATTCAAAACAAGAAGCAGTCCAGCCAAAATCAATAAAGAGTATTTTGCAAGTAGCTTGTCCATCGCAGACTGTTCCAAAACCCCTGCTACTATTCCATATTTCATAGTTTCTTTCTACTAAGGACTTCATCAATGGTCCTTACATATATTTCGCAAATTTTACAATTAACTCTCGCGGTTTCCTTAAAATAAAGTAAAGAGATTTACTCAAGCTTGACCCACAATTGTTCCACTTTTGCTACAAGAAAGTAGTTCATATCCCATAAAATTTTCCAAGGGTTTCAGAGAGTAACTGCAAAACAAGAAATTTACTAGAGATCAATGCAAAAGAAGGCGTGATTTAAACGGAAAGAAGTTAGCTATTAAAATTGAAACGAATGAATGCACCCAGAAGATTTGAAGCTTACAGAGGAAAAGACTTTCTGCACTCAAAGAGACTTAAATCTGAAAAATGGGAAAACTGTTAGTCCTAAAAATTGTACTTTAAAGTGAAAACCAAGGTCGGAAAGCTTCGCTGAGCAGCCAAATGCAAGGATTTAATGGAAGTACTAATAAATGTAGTAAATTTAAAGGTGAAAGAATAATGATTGCCAGTGTCGAAAATGTTACCTCAACAGTGAAAATGACGCTTTGTAAGTGTTGTTGAGCTACCAAACAGCGTGAGATTCCTGCTATTAACGGCATACAACGCCTTGAAGGTCAGAAAAAAAAACGCGATGTATTTTTGTTCTATCTAACATTAGATGCTTAGGAGCGAAGAACTTCCTTCTTTACATACATAAATAAAAAGTAATAAACAAAATCAATGGTTAAAAACACACCTCGAGCTTTCAAGCTGCCAAACCCCAATATTGTCCGTTTTTGAAACCACTGGTGTAAATCTCATTAAAGGTTAAAGGAGGACTTTAATTTTACTTTAAAGCAAAGATTAAGGCCTGTAAATGTTGGTAACTTCACAGGAAGACGATCAGGGTATTGACCAACCCATAGCCGGTTGGAAAGCGTATTTTACAGTTTCTGACATTTCCAAAGCATTCTTATATTTTTGACCGCACATTCAACGCTGGCAAGCACAATTTTTGTGAGAGGATAAAAAAAATATAATACGAAAACACTCAAAGGTTGAACCACTGTTTGTATTTTGGTTTTCCGACGTCCCTAATGATATGGCCTATTTTCGACAGTCTGGAGCTTGAAAAAAGGCAATTTGGAGCTTGGAAAAAGGCTAAAGCAGTGCTTCCTGTAAATTAAAAATAATGGCCACTAATGGCGAGGGACCATGACTGTTCAAAACAGAAAATTCCTCTACAGTTCCGTTTCCCCTAATTTCCTCCGTGAAATGGATAAGAATGATAGTGGTTCCATGGAATGATACTGTGTGCATGGAGCTTCAGATCAATGAATCCTTTTCTCTCATTGAATTCATCTCATTTCTACATTCAGGAAAGCCATGGATGAAATTTTGGAGCCTGTTTCAGAGGTATGATGGAGCCCGTTTCAGACGTATGTCAGGGCGGCACTGGAAGCAAGAGCGGAGAACATGAAAAGGGTACCCCGAGCAAATCTTTTAGGCTCCGATCTAACAGCATTCAGGAAAGGGTGAATACTTTGCAGCAGATAATAGAGGAGAGGTCGACCAAATGACTCCCCATATCCAGAGAACCTTCAGATAACCTTCCTTTCATCCAACGATTAACAATCCTCTAATCGTCTAATAGATAATCTAACGACATACAATCATGACAGGTAGATTTTAAGGAAGTTCATTTTAGAGGGAAACGCCTTACGGCGTAAAAATTAATGTCGAGGAAATACTGCTAGGAAAAGTTGTCACATTCTTCAGAGTCGACTACAGCCACAAAACGAAGAGCCCAGCAAATCGTTGTCTTCATATAAGATAATGTGAATGGTAAGAGAAATAACAACCTTAATATAGGCACACGACAATAGTATCTTGCAAGTTAGTGGACTTAGGACGCATTGTGAGAGTCAATTTTGCAGTTGTTAGATAATATTGTCTTAAATTTATATGTTTTTGTCAAGATTACGTTGTAAGGCTTTCCCCTCTGAAATCAACTCTCCTCCCATGTGTTATCCAGGGATAATGTCCACTCGGATGCTGCTATTCCCACTAAGATGGGTGGCTATCTTAGAAACAAACAATCAAAGTCTACTATTGTTTCCTTTTATGAAAATAGATGAGAGGAGAACCAAAAGGGCCAACCTGAGTCTTGTGCTTGATTTCTTCTTTATCTGCTCAGCTTCAAAAGAACCTGTGGAATCACAGCAACATGCTACTATGCAAGAAACAAGGATCTAAATTTATAAATAATACAAGATAAGATGTGTGTTAACCATATACATGCATATATAAACAAGTACACAAGAATATGAAAGGAAATAAGAATAGTTTTATTCAGATGAAAAGTAGCAAGAGGATTACAACCATGTGCTCTGAACCAGCATCATCCTCCAGCTAAGAAGCCCTTCTTCACCCCAAGCAAAGCTAGATCACCCAATACTGTGAATGTACAACAGAAAACCAACAACACTTCTCTATAAGATACAAAATTCCAGCCTCTGGATCTCTATGATGAGGGATCCACATATAGATGATTACAGAGAGGTGAGTCATCTTCTGGGGTCTTGATTAGTGTCTTCTCTCTGATAGTTCCTGCTTCCAGTTGAAGAATGATGATCTCTTACTCATCCCTGGTCGAAAATAAAGAGGCAAGTGTCAGAGGGGAAGCTTCTGGAAGATTCCATGATCTTCCACTTCGCATTTTTGTCCCTGCCATTTTTCCATTCCCGACCATCGCACCCTACAGAGGAGAAAATCAATGTGCATCGCACCTTGTACACTGGGAAGGTGATATGCATCGCACCCCCTGCATTGAACATTCAGTATGGTCCAGTTTTGACCATTTATGAGCAGTTTTCAGTGGAGAACTTCTAGGAGATGATGTAATCAGTTGACCTTGTTCTTTAGGCAGTGAAGCAACACTTTTAGGGACTTAGGAGCCCTCAGTTTATGGAAATTTATGATTGGGGTTGAAGTGCCCAAAAATGTCTATAACAGTTGCCCCCTAAAGCATGAGGTCGTTAATCTTTTTGATGTCAGGTGAAATGCCTTACTATGAGGATCCGAAGTTTTTCCGAGCTGGAAGGTGACCTGTAATAAGATACAATACAATACATTATTTTGAAAACATTTTTTTATGATCTAGCTGAGGCGGGCATTCTCATGCTCAGCTTTATAAATTCATTTTCATGTACATAGGACAGACAACCGTCTGTGTGACAGACTGATGATATGGTCACATCATCCTTTGATTTGGATGATCATCTGTTCGGCAATGATGTACACTTGATGTCTGTATTCCTGAATATATCGCAACCCAGATGGATGAAACTAGATCCAGGGTCTTCAAAACTCGTTCAATCTTCACTTAGAGTACAAGTCGATCCATGTGAAAAATGTTCTGGAGTCGAACATGGAAAGAGATCGCCTGATTACCAGCCAATGATGTAAGCTGTTAACAGGCGCGAGAGGAATCACCAATAATCACAATGACCCTCAAGGTACTACAGTACAATTTACGTGGTGTGAAAAAGGACTTGGCATCGAACACCACGCAAAATCTCTCGGTCGAAGGCCATTGATGTAAAACTGTCGCCGAAAGTGAGAAACTTGCCATTGAGGCATGCAAGCTTCAAAGTACTGAAAGGGTTGTTCCTAAGTCAACTTCTTGGATAATGAGATGATGTTGACAAGAAGCGACCCATCGCAGGAGGGCCTTAATGAATCCCACATCAATGACACGGAACGAAGCAAATGATTTTGGAGGTGAAAACAATCTGACGATACAGGGTTCAGGGTGGCGGTCACGAAGGAATGGAGCATGAATGTATTGCAGTGGTGAGACACAGGTGAATTGTCTGAATGACTTCTCTTGAACATATCGACAACATTGACGATGGATTGGTAGCGTTAACCCAAAATATGGATGGTGTGATGGACCAATGATGATGACCAGTGAATGGAACAACCCAGCTCGGTATGGATGTGGAAGGAAAGTGTCATGTTCAAGAGCGACTTGCTACCAATAAAGTTTCTTCAAGTTTTCTTCCCAATTTTCCCCAGTCATTGCTGACCAGTACCTCTTTATTTTTGTCAATCTTGAGGAGTATAACATATGTTTGTTCTATAATCTGCCCTTCGGGCGAACCTGTCGCTATATTTTAGCGAGCCTAGCGACAGTGAAACTTGTTCTCGTCCATTTGGACGAGTTTGTCGCTATTCGGTTTGAACGAGTTTAACGACAAAGATAACTCGTTCCCTTTCAATTTTAGAGAGTCTGAAAGAAATGGAAAGGAGACTCCAACGATTCTTTTTCATCATATAATCCCTTAAGTCCGAAAAAGCATAAAATAATACAAAAGGGATGAATTTTCGATAGTTTTAACGAGTCGAACAAGACAAGCGCTCTATCTTTTTGTGTAATAATCCCTCAGGTCCAAAAAGATTAAAATCTAGAGGAGGGATAGCACTTCCGATGACTTTAACGAGCCGGAGAGGCTAATCGCTCGACAATCTTTTCATATTTTACGAGTCAGATGAAAAGAGCTTAAAGGAGACTCGTTTTTGAGGAATGAGTGATATTTTCAGGTAGCTGCTAATTCCAGGTAAGGTTTGGAATTTTCCAATCATGGCAGTGTCACAAGGATGGCTAACAGAGTCACTCATCACAGTTGTTCCTCAAAAGGGTAAACAATCAAATGGAGGTGTATGATCAGCTAAAACACAGTGTAGGTGATGGTAAGAACATGACCAGGGCTCAAAAGATGATTATAATGCATTCGCAATGGTTATTTACTGGAGGCTGGTTCATTTTTTAATGAGCTTAAACTCTAGGGGAACATTTTCTCATTGCTTAGGTTTAATTTTTAACGAGCTTGAACTTTGCATGAAAACTGCTCGTTCCAGTCGTATAATAAGGATGTCTCATTGATAAGTTCAATTTTTAAGGAGCTTGCACCATTCGAAACTTTGCTCCACTCCCTTTCGCATGCAAGCTAGGAACGACCAACTACTATCCTAGGTGTTAATTAACTACTAAGGTTAGGTAGGAAAATTTTTCCTTTACTTTGCCGGCACCATTTTTCCTCGGCGAAGGCGAACAGTCGACTTGACCACTCACCTAACTTAAGCAGTTGAAGTTAGTGGAACTATGGGGTTAGTGTTACACTGGCTGCTTTTTACTTATGCACAAAAGGGTTTGCATGCCCTCAGGTATGGCGAAGTAGAGTTTCCAGGTTACCCTTCAATTTGCAGACAAAACATTTGCTCTGTCGGGAAAGGCCTACCTTCTGACGGAGGTATTTTATTCTAGTCTAATCCCATTTTCCTAAATCGACGGGTGTCCCAGACTAGTCATATATCCTTCGCGGAAACCTACCCTATACCCAAAGTTTTCCTGTCGAAGCAGACCAGGGTGCATACCCCCTGGGTTTCAGTCATGGCCACCGAATTACTTGCATTATTCAGGCAGACGGACTGGGGATTGATGAGACATTCCTTGTGTGAAAATACCTGTTAGGGATGGCATTTGACTATTAGCTATGTGTGAGCCGGGGAATGAAAGCTGGTCTACAAGCTGGACCACTTGGCCTTCATGCAGAAAACACATTACTCGAAAGAGTGAGGAGACAATGGATCCCATGCTATAAATATAGTCACGCCCAAGGAGTGGATTATAATCTAAAGGTCCTTGGACTACCATTATGTTCAAGTACACGGTTTTTTCCTCTTAAAGTTATAGGAAAACTTGGAAGGATCCTTAATGGTTGACTGGTTCCTTTGTCGAAGCCCATTAGATTTCGCATCTCAGGCAGAAGTGATGGCGAACCAAACGCTTTCCAAGCAGTCGAGGAAAGGATACTCACAGAAGATCCTTCATCTATGATGGTACTGACCATGACCATTCTGTAATCTTGTACAATGATTTGGAATGGTACATTAGATGGTAAATGGGGTCTGGCTAGTAGATTCCAATCGAAGGAAACGACTAGGTTTCTCGGAGATGGGACCGAATAAATGGCCGGATATGCCCTTGATGAACTTCCTTCCTACGATAAAGGAATGAGTAGATTGATCCCATGTTTATCGGAGTCTGTGTTTACGAAAAGAATTTGAACGGTGTCGTTCTCATTCTCTTCGGTGACTGTATCATCTTAAGATGGACCTTCCGAAGACAAGACCAGATCGACTGCCACCTCGACCTTTCGACTTTCATCTGGTGTGGATTCAGAGGGTTTATATTCAATGATAGACACTTCGACTGACCACAAAGTTGTGTCGGTCGGATTTTCAACTAGCAATGGACTCGGAAATAGTTTCTTGTACCCAGGAGGAAGCCATAGTGGTGAAGCAGGACGGTTTTCCAAGACTCTTTAAGCTTCGTCTAGGAAGGGACAATGGTGGACGGCATGATTACCTTCGCACAATTTGCAACGAAATTTACATTTTCCTTTTTGTCTAGAGACTTCGTTTTCACTAGTTGACAGTGTAGTCTCAACATGATCGTTAGAGGTTGATGACACCGGATTGTGCAAACGAGGATACCAATCCCTTAAGATCCGAGGGATGCAAGGACAATCTCGATGATAGTGGTCCCCTTTGCAAATGACACATGGAGATTTGGGTTTGGACTGTGCAGTGTGTGGATTTTGGCTAGGCAATGCATGGTTTCCCCTTTTTGCCTTTGGCTCCTTCTTCTTTTTCTCCTTCCCTTTCTTCTTCTTCTCAGTTACTTGATTCTTAGCTTTACCAACTTCACCAAGCGAAGAGGAAGGAGGGGAGGGAGAAACAAGTGAAGCAGAAGGTTGGGGGGTGACTCTAGTATCATCTAGTTCTTGACTTGATTGCTCAGGAATCGCGGTGGTTTGAATGACAGAGGTCGAGAAGAGCCATATTGGCAATCCAATTGTCAGTCCTGGGAGGGACAATGTGGCCATATGAGGCGCACCAACATCTTCCCAAGAGGAGAAAGGACTAGGATTTCCCCCAAGGGGAAATCCTTGGTTGGTGGACTCCATTTTTCTAAACCTAAGACCAACGAGGGAACGTTGACGTTATTCCGATTAAAATAAATTTTAGACGCTTTGACACAACTTGTTTTTTCAATTTTTAAGAGTCAAGAAAAAGCTAAAGATGACTCTAGTCGCCTTCTATTTTTAATGAGCTTGAAGTCACAAGTGCTCAGATGGACCTTTTCCTTTAAGGAGTTTGAAAAGAAATGAAAGAGACTACTCTAGAAATCTAGAGAGAGGTATTACCAAACCAATCGCAAAACTGCAGAATACCTTTTATGGTATGGAAGTAAATATTCCTGAATGCTGTGTTTAGTGCATTGCAATCGATAGGGCGATAGAAACGGCTTCCTAAGGATAAAGGATATAGCCTATTGTCGTCTCCCAATATATACTTGACGGTACGTGGGAGCACAAGTCTGTACTGGCACTTGTCATCTCAAAGAGGAGGAATCACCCAACCTACAATGAAAGTGATAGTTACCAGGCTTTACGATGCCGGAATACGTCTCTAGCCTAGACTTCTAAATGTTGTGTGTTAGGTTCCAAAGCGTTTTTTATGTTGATTGAATTTATTTTACAATTGATCTTTCTTAAGAAGTTTGCCTTTTAGGTTCACTGCGTGATGTAGATATACAATTCCTAAAATGCAATCTAAGATGATAAACAATTGTTTAATCTTCTTTTTGCAATGAAAATCCTAGCTACTAAAGAAAGGGAAGTAGGTTTCTTTCAACATAGAGCAGAGAGCACACACTAGATGCACTTCTAAATCAAAATCAACAAGTAGTCTAAATGAAAATGCACATGTATATATCTTTTTTTGCTTTCTTAATGTGTGAATGAAAAAAATAATGCTAAGTACAAATCTGAATCGTTTCAAGCGACAGTACTAACGATTTTCTCTTCAAAAGACGAAAGGAAGATAATGACGACACTTTGCGATTTTGAATTGAAAACTGCTTTTGACACTTGAAAAACTATTGATTCAAATCAAATACAAGAGTAACAGTGTAATCGACTATCAAGAATAGTAGGATTCTTTTCTTTGACTGAAAATGACACTTGCAACACTTCCAAATCAAAACACGACAGTTTGATTGTGCTACTTTTTTGTAAAGGAGAACCGTAAATGGTGAACAATACATAAAACATTTTCAGTTCTTTATACTATGGAGGCTCGAATCTTGTATCTTGTAAGGAAGTGTTGTTGGTTTCATAGTTTAAGCTTTAACGAGCTGGAGAGGCCAATTGTTCGACAATCTTTTCATATTTTATGAGTCAGATGAAAAGAGCTTAAAGGAGACTCGTTTTAGAGGAATGAGTGATATTTTCGGGTAGCTGCTAATTCCAGGTAAGGTTTGGAATTTTCCAATCACAACACTGTCACAAGGATGGCTAACAGAGTCACTCGTCGTAACTATTCCTCAAAAGGGTAAACAATCAAATGGAGGCGTATGATCGGTTAAAACAGAGTGGAGGTGATGGTAAGAACACAACCAGGGCTCAGAAGCTGATAACAATTCATTCACAATGGTTATTTACTAGAGGTTGGTTCATTTTTTAATGAGCTTAAACTCTGGGGGAACATTTGTTCACTGCTTAGGTTTAATTTTTAACGAGCTTGAACTTCGCATAAAAACTGCTAGTTCCAGTCGTATAATAAGGATGTCTCATTGATAGGTTCAATTTTTAAGGAGCTTGCACCATTCGAAACTTTGCTCCGCTCCCTTTCACGTGCAAGCTAGGAACATCCAACTACTGTCATAGGGGTTAATTAACTACTAAGGGTAGCTAGGAAAATTTTTCCTTTACTTTGTCGGCGCCATTTGGCCCCTGCGAAGGCGAACAGTCGACTTGACCACTCACCTAACTTAAGCAGTTGAAGTCTGCGGAACTATGGGGTTAGCATTACGCTGGTCGCTTTTCACTTGTTCACAAAAAGGTTTGCATGCCCCCAGGTATAGTGAAGTAGAGTTTCCAGGTTACCCTTCAATTTGCAGACAAAAAATTTGCTCTGTTGGGAAAGGCCTACCTTCTGACGGAGGTACTTTATTCCAGTCTATTCCCATTTTCCTAAACAGACAAGTGTGTCAGACTAGTCATATATCCTTCGTGGAAACCTACCCTATACCCAAAGTTTTCAGGTCGAAGCAGACTAGGGTGCATGACCCTTGGGTTTCAATCATGGCCACCGAATTACTCGCGCTCTTCAGGCAGATGGACTGGGGATTGATGAGACATTCCTTGCGTGAAAAGACCAGTTAGGTATGGCATTTGACTATTAGCTATGTGTGAGCTAGGGAATGAAAGCTGGTCTACAAGCTGGACCACTCAGCCTTCATGCGGAAAACACATTACTCAAAAGAGTGAGGAGACAATGGCTCCCATGCTATAAATATAGTCATGTCCAAGGAGTAGATTATAATCTAAAGGTCCTTGGATTACCACTACATTCAGATACACGGTTTTCCCTCTCAAAGTTATAGGCAAACTTGAAAGGATCCCTAACGATCGATTGGTTCCTTTGTCAAAGCCTCTTAGATTTCGCATCTCAGGCAGAAGCGATGGCGAACCAAGTGCTTTCCAAGCAGTTGAGGAAAGGATACTCACAGAAGCCCCTTCATCTATGATGGTACCGACCATGACCATTCTGTAAGCTTGTATAATGATTTGGAATGGTACATTAGATGGTAAACGGGGTCTGCCTAGTAGATTCCAATCGAAGGAAACAACTAGGTTGCTCGGAGGTGGGACCAAATAAACGGCCGGATATGCCCATGACGAACTTCCTTCCTGTGGTAAAGGAATGGGTAGATTGCCCCCATGTTCATCGGAGTCTGTGTTTACAAAAAAAAATTGAACAGTGTCATTCTCATTCTCTTCAGTGACTGTATCATCTGAAGATGGACCTTCCGAAGACAAGATTGGGTCGACTGCCGCCTCAACCTTTTGACTTTCTTCTGGTGTGGATTCAGAGGGTTTATCTTCAATGATAGATGCTTCGATCGACCACAAAGTCTTGTCAGTCAAATTTTCAACTAGCGATGGACTCGGCAAGAGTTTCTTAAACCCAGGAGGAAGCCGTAGCGGTGAAGCAGGACGGTTATCCAAGACTCTTTTAGCTTCATCTAGGAAGGGACAACCGTGGATGGCATGATTGCCTTCACATAGTTTGCAAGAAAATTTACATTTTCCTTTTTGTCTAGAGACTTCGTTTTCACTAGTTGACAGTGTACTCTCAACATGATCGTCAGAGGTTGATGGCACCGGATTGTGCAAACGAGGAGACCAGTCCCTTAAGATCCAAGGGAAGCAAGGAAAATCTCGATGATAGTGGTCCCTTTTGCAAATGACACATGGAGATTTGGGTTTGGACGGTGCAGTGTGTGGATTTTCGCTAGACGATGCATGGTTGCCCCTTTTTGCCTTTGGCTCCTTCTTCTTTTTCTCCTCCCCTTTCTTCTTCTTCTTAGTTACTTAGTTCTTAGCTTTACCAACTTCACCAAGCAAAGAGGAAGGAGGGGAGGGAGAAACAAGTGAAGCAGAAGGTTGGGGGGTGCCTCTAGTATCATCTAGTTGCTTACTTGATTGCTCAGGAATCGCGGTGTTTTGAATGATAAAGGTCGAGAAGAGCCATATTGGCAAGCCAATTATCAGTCCTGGGAGGGACAATGTGGCCATATGAGGCACACCAAAACCTCTCGAAGTGGAGAAAGGACTAGGATTTCCCCCAAGGGGAAATCCTTGGTTGGTGGACTCCATTTTTCTCAACCTAAGACCAACGAGGGAACAGTGACATTATTCCGATTAAAATAAATTTTAGATGCTTTGACGCAACTTGCTTTTTCAATTTTTAAGACTCGAGCAAAAGCTAAAGATGACACTAGTCTCCTTCGATTTTTAATGAGCCTGAAGTGACAATTGCTCAGATGGACCTTTTCCTTTAAGGAGTCTGAAAAGGAATGAAAGAGACTACTCTGGAAATCTAGACAAAGGGATTACCAAACCAATCGCAAAACTGCATAATACTTTTTACGATACGACAGTCAATCTTCCCGAATGCTTTGTTTAGTGCATTACGATCGATAGGGTGGTAGACACAGCTTCCTAAGGAAAAAGGATATAGCCCATTGTTGTCTCCCAATATATACTCGACGGTAGGTGGGAGCACAAGTCCGTACTGGCACTTGTCGTCTCAAAGAGGAGGAATCACCCAACCTACAATGAAAGTGATAGTTACCAGGCTTTACGACACCGGAATACGTCTCTAGCCTTGACTTCTAAATGTTGTGTGTTAGGTTCCAAAGCATTTTTTATGTTCATTGAATTTATTTTACAGTTGATCTTTCTTAAGAAGTTTGCCTTTCAGGTTCACCGCATGATGTAGATATACAATTCCTAAAATGCAATCTAAGATGATAAACAATCGTTTAATATTATTTTTGCAATGAAAATCCTAGCTACTAAAGAAAGAGAAGCATGATTCTTTCAACATAGAGCAGAGAGCACACACTAGATGCACTGTCCTAAATAAAAATCGACAAGTAGTCTAAATGCAAATGCACATGCATGTATTTTTTTTCACTTTCTTAATGTCTGAATGACAAAAAGAATGCTAAGTACAAATCTGAATCGTTTCAAGCGACAATACTAACGATTTTCTCTTCAAAAGACGAAAGGAAGATAATGACGACACTTTGCAATTTGAATTGAAAACTGCTTTTGACACTTGAAAAGCTATTGATTCAAATCAAATACAAGAGTAACAATGTAATCGACCATCAAGAACAATAGGATTCTTTTCTTTAACTAAAGACGACACTTGCAACACTTCCAAATCAAAAGACGACAGTTTGATTATGCTACTTCTTTGTAAAGGAGAACTGTAAATGGCGAACAATACATAAAAACATTTATAGTTCTTTATACTATGGAGGCTAAATCATGCAAAGGAAGGGAGTTTTCATAGTGGTATACTGATCACAGACAACAAAACTCCTGAATAAAGCTGAAGAGAGTGAACAAAAAACCAAAATCTGGAAGCAGAAGAAGTCTTATCTGATCATCGCACCTGTAACAGAGGGAAAGAGTGATGCATCCCACTTACTGCACACGGGAGGTGTGATGCATCCAGATTCCTAAGAGGAGAAGGTGCGATGGTCCAGGGATGAGACTTCAACTTGGTTCTTGGTCAAAGTTTGCAGCTTAGTTCACAGATTTAAGCTGAGCTAATGATAGCCAGTAAATGCAAATCACAGGGGCTAATCTAATGAGGCTACTTGAGCCACCACCAGGGCAATTAGGATGTTTGAAAATCAATTGTTCAGTTTATAAACAAAACATGGAGATAGAGTGAAGCAGCATTGATCTACTTTGCACTTTCATAGAAAATGCAGTTCGAAGGCTAGCTGGCTTGACTTCAAGCTCCGTCTGTAAGTTTATAAAGCAAAAAAATATGGACAAGCAAACAAGCTATTCGCTCCCCAGTGGAGTCGCCATTTTGTTATCAGGAAATCTAGTGTCCATGCAAAGCTACTAGTCCCACTAAGACGAGTAGCTATCTTAGAAACAAACAGATTAAAGTTACTTTCGTTTTCCTTTACAAGAAGTATATAGGAGAGGAAAAAAGAATACCAACCTCAATCTTTCGCTTGGTTCCCTGCTTGTTCCTTCTCCTCTTTGATGGATCTTTACCGCTCCTCCCTTATCCACTCCACTTCAAAGAGTACTTGTAAAGTCAAAGAAACATGATACCTTCAAAGTGCATAGATTTACAATCATAAACAATATAGGACCAGATATATATTGACCACACAAATGCATATATTATCAAACGTACAAGGATGTGGAGGAAAACTTGAATAGCTTTATTGATATAAAGATTATAAGAGAGGATTACAACCCATTTATCTAACCCAGCATCATCCTCCCAGCATGAAAGCCCTTCTTCACCTCATGAAAAGCCTAGACCACCCAACACTATGATATTCCACCAGGAAACCAACAACACTTCCTTACAAGATACAAGATTCCAACCTTTGGATCTTTGGGATGAGGGATCCATATATAGATGATTGCAGGGGGGTGAGTCAGCTTCTGGGATTTTTATTAGTGTCTTCTCTCTGATAGTTCTTGATTCCACCTGGAGATTGATTATCTCTTACTCATCCCTGGGTGAATTTAGAGAGGCAAGTCTCACACGAGAAGTTTTTGGAAGATTCCATGATCATCCACCTTGCAAACTGTCTCTGCCATTTGTCTACTCTCGCCCATTGCACCCTACAAAGGGGATTTTTAGTATGCATTGCACTTTTTGCATGTGGTAGGTGAGATGCATCACACCCTCTGCACTGAGTAGTCTGTATGGTCCAGTTTTGACCAGTTATGAGCAGTTTTCTGTGGAGAACTTTTGGGAGATGATGTAATCAGCTGACCTTGTTCCTTTAGGGTATGAAACAACACTTTTTGGGACTCAGAAGCCCTTGGTTTATGGACATATATGATTGGGGTTGTAGTGCCCAAATATGTCTATAACACAAGTATTTAGGGATATTTATCCCTAATTCGCTCAACGAAATGCATTTTTGGTAAACACGAGATTCAAACGGGGCTTTATATAAGCCATCACAAAGATTGAACGAAAGGAGCAGGAGAAATTTCTTAAAGTCAGTTTTTCAATAGGTTAGAAGGAGGAAGGATCGCGATCCAGTATAGGGAGATTCTTTGCTATCATTCATTCTGCACATATGCTTTTTGTTTTGTGTAGAAGAGGTGATTGTAAGGATTTAAAGAGTTTTTTTATCTTTGTAGTATTGCTTAACACTATTGCATGTAGTAAGATCATAGGTCTCAGATTCTCTAAGACTGCATATTTTGTAAGTAAAGTTTTGGCATTATTATGGATTTTCATTCATGTGTACTTTTACCTAAATTCAAATTTTTATTTGTGTCCAAGTTTTATAATGGATTTCGATTTCTATTCTAAAATATATTTCCTATTGATTCTTAACATTTCTGTTGGTTCAATTTTGATATGATTTGAAGCTTTGCAGGAGGTATATCCAAGAGGCAGAATGAGATCGGATCTATAATGAATTCATTGAAGCATATATGAGATAAATGATAAGTATTTATAATTTAATCGCAAATGTATTTTTCTTTTTATTCTATTAATTAATATGAATTATTTCTTTTGGTTAATGGAAATCACATGGTGAATTCGATAATAAACCAGTGTTTCCCCCTATTTTTATTTCATTTTCTCTCGAAATAAGAGAGGGATATCCCATTTTAATCCGAGATAGGATTTTCGTTTTAGGATTAATTTTATATTTGTAAATGAAATCTACATAAATTCCTTTTGAGTTAAAGGCAAACAATTTTGGTTCTTCGTGACAAGTTCAAATTTTTATATTAGTCAACTTTTTGATTGATTTTAATCTTTATCCAAAACATTAAGAAATCAATCATAAAGACTAATGTAATATAGTGTATATTAATTCATTTATTAATAAAAATTAACATTAGAATTCATTTTTCTTTTTCTTTTTAGAGTTAGCCTTAACATACTAATTACTCATTAATTTGTAACATTTACTTTCAATAAATAATAGTAACTTAAGGTAATTAGAATAGTTTTAACTTTAATATGGTAGTATAAGTTAACTAAAATTTTATTAATTATTTTTCTTAGAATAATAATAATATTATTAACATTCATTTTATAGTTTAGCTTAGATATATTATAATCTCATAATTAACTAGATTAAATATTTAGAATTATTATTAGAACTATATTAGTGATATTTAGGAATATATTATAGTATAAGGTATAGTTATTTACTAGTATAGTTAGTTAATTAGCATAATAACATAGGATATATTAGTTTAGATTTGACATATGAGATAAATAGGAGTATTTTAATACTTAACATAAATACTTTAACAATAGTACAACATTATCATAGTGTCATTTAGGATTAACAATTAATATTAACTTAATCCTATAAAGACAATTAGGTTAGAATAGTTACGCTAATTGTAAGTCATAACTTAGTCATGGCTTAGCTAAGCCCAAAATTAGCTTAAGGATCACTTTCTTGCCTAATCAACAAGAGGGCTGATCTGATGTCTCTTCTCCATTGATGAATGAAAGTCATATTTTAAGTCATCGAAGATTGAGATAAGGTAACTGGACCTAGTTAAACCAGTCGAAGCCACTATTCCAAATGGAAAAGGAGCTGCTTTAAGCTCCAGACCAGGTGGTTATCCCCTAATGTTGTTGCAGCGATTTTCGAGGCATCAACATTTTTGGCGCTAGAAGGTGGGCCTAGGCTAGTTAATCTGCATGAAATCTTGTTTTAACATTTTAAACTAGCCATGGCTCCTATTTGTATTCCTACATTGGGTCATGCTTTTAGTTCACGCAAGCCTACCAAAGGTATACCCAAGAGACAACTTGAATCAATAACTGAACTGCAATACGATGGTGAGAATTTCATTTCTGATTTAGATCATGTTGATCAATTTATACATAAATGCAAATGTTTTAACATCACTAAAGACAACGAAATTTGCAGGTTATTCACTCTCACACTTCAAGGAAGGATTTGAGAATGGTACAAGATCCTACCAACTAAGTGTATTCACTCTTGGAATCAATTTATGAAGGTATTCTTTTTTTCTCATCATAATTGTAGGTATGAGAAGTTGTGCTTAAGATTTGATGAATTTACAATCTTTGATAATGAAACTATTAGTGAACTTTCTGATAGATTTATGTTATTATGCTACATATTTCATTATGATGATTTACCTCCTAAGAAAATTTTGATTGAGAAATTTACTTCTGTTGTTCAAAAACATAATATAAAAACTTATATGGAACATAAAGAGGAATCTCCAACAATGAATCTTGTTTCTATTATTGATCCCACTAAATCCTTAAATTAAAATTCCAATCTATCTCAATCGTTAACATAAGGAGAGAATCTTACATCATAAGACATTTTTATGGTACCTCCTAGTGTTTATGATAATGAGCCAAATTCAATAGAATCAAATTCTATACAACAACAAGATTTAATGAACAATCATAACAAAAATTCTTCTTTTGAAAATGGGCTAAAATCTATTGTGACAACAGATGACACATCATTAATCCAAGGAAACAAAAATGATAATATTGAAGAAAAATCACCTAACTTACATTTTGATTATCACTATTTGCAACCTAATCATTGTATGTGTCAACTTGTTGGAATATCTGCTAGTTCAAAAATTAAGAATGAATTACATCATAAAATGCAAGGGATATTTTTAAATGATCAATTACTTATCGATATGAATCTACAAACCTTTACCCATCCTTTCTACAATATTCAAGATACTTACAAATCATTTGAAAAGGATGTGACTTTTAATAATCACGATATTTATGAGTTTAGATCATTTGATTCATTTTTTAAGCTCAAAATTGCCCCCTTCCATCATGATCTAGATCATCAAACTTTATTACAATTTTTCAATATTAATCCTAAGTTGGTTAGTTGTCTTAATTTCGATATAATAAATTCCTCTAAGGATTTTCCTTCTTTTTCTCTTTATGATGACAATCAACATCTCATAAGGGAAAATGACAATTTCTATAAAATCTTAGAAACAATTGTTGTTAATACTTCCCATATTGCACGATTTGAAAAAACAAAACCTTGGTGGATCCTTAAAGGTAATATCTCTAACCTTTTAGATTGTACATATTTTGATAAATTTTATTTTCAGTTAGAAAATCATTTTAGCATAAAATTTTCTAATTATAAATTGTTTCTATTTTCATTCTTAGGAATTAATATGTATAAAGATTTTAGGATTTTTGTATATAATTTAATAATTAAAATTTATATTTTTCTAACACATGTAATGTATATTTTTGCAGGTAATAAAATTAGAGCTTGGTTGCATTGGAAATATGACTATACCTAGTCATTTTCCTTCAAAAGGTTTGGAGTAGGAATAAATTTAACTTTGTTTCATATTTTTGTTGTTTTCCAAAATAATGCAATTATGATGAATAAGGATGGGACCTTATCAAACATTTAGTTGACATCTTTCTCATTTTTGAGGTTTTCATTGGTAAAACAAATTTTTACATTTGAGAAATGATAAAACCCACCTTCTAAGATGTTAACTCAAATATAGGGTCCATTTCCAATTTCTACTCATATAATTGCAATAGGATTTAAATTTACATTTTAGATAATGATTGATTAATAAAAGGAATTCACAAGATAAAATTTCAAATGATGACATATAATATTTTATCATCTCATTTTATTCATATGTCAATTAATTTTTATATCATGTGAAGAATCCTTGTAGCATCACTTAGTTTTTAGATTCAATAATTCATGATTTTCAACATATCCAAACTTCAAGATAAATGTAACTAATCTTGCCTATTTTTATATACTTTTCATACGAAGACGTCAAGATTCACAAGGTAATTTGGTATGCATTTTTCTCAAGTATGTGTACATGTTGATCTTCATCTCTCAATTTATTCCTTTCTTTTGTTTTCTCTTTTGGTTATATTTTCTTATCCTTGTCTTCTTTCTTTTGCAGGTTTTTATGAGTGCAATTTGAATATTTGGTTTTGCTAGAGAAAGCAATTCAGAAGAGAAAATCACCATGATCCATATAGGGAGTTCCTTTTACTCTTTCAAATTTTGCTTCTTACTTCAATTACAATATTTTTGAAACTAATTGTTAGTCTTACTCTTAAAACATGATCGTTAAAAGACTTTCAAAATAAGTTTTAAGCAAAATTGATAAAAGATTGAAAATTCCTATTAAAGCATTCGAATAAAAATGTTAAACACTGCATCAATGCTTTTAAAATAAAGAACAAAATTTAACAAACATCTTACAAGATAATTTTTTTTAATACTCATCATTTTATACTTTTTATCTTGTAAAGATTTTCTCATGATCTATTCTCTTGATCATCTTCTTTCTGGTTTGCTATCTTTCATTTAATTTGATTCGATTTTAATTATTCAGGAACATGATAACTCTTTAAAAATAAAAAATCAAAATCAAAATAAAAATTCAAAAGACAATAACTTAACTTGATGAATATTTGAAAACACAAACTTAATGTTTTTGTCAAAACATCATCATTTTGGTTGAGTTGTTTTATTAAAAGCTTGTTTGTCTTCGTTCTTAGTTCTTTCATTTTAAATTTTTGCCCCTTTCAATAAAATTCATTTCACAATAGATCATTTTCAATTACTTTGACAATCCTCATACATATTCTTTTAGTAGTATTATCAACTGTTAGTAAGAGGACTTTCAATCCAACTCTAGTTTCATACAGGGGAAATCTCTTAACTCTATCTATTCCAGTGAATTTCATTTATCATTAAAGGCATATCCTTATGGAATCATAAGACTATCTTGCTTCAAATATTTTTCATAAGGAAACACACATCCTTACTAAGTGACTGAGTTTACATTTTCAAGGAAAGAATTGATTTGAGTTTAACACAATGAATCCCTTCCACCCCTCCACATAAAAACCTCTAATTGATAGTTATAGGGAAAGAATTTAGAGTAAACATTATGAAAGTATTATTTCCATTAAAAATAAATCTTTATTACCATCCCACCTCATTCACTCAAATACATAATAAACTAAAAGCTTGCAAATGCACTTATCAAAAGAGTGATTAAAGAGGAAGCATGGGAAATATAAGTAAATCCGTCGGGGCTATGGATGCTCACTGGCAGCGGGACTAGGCTTGTATGGCATAAAAGACAACTTCATCGGGGTACTGTTTAGAGCGAAGCGATGTTAGAGACAATCATAAAATGGATATATACTTTATCAAAAACTCCTATCTTTACCTTCTTCTATTTTTATATGAGGTGATTTTAAAACAAATTTTCCCAAATTTGGATTCATGACTTATACTTGAATCTGTTTTGAGTACTTATCTTTACAAACTCATATTACTTAATCTATTTATGTGGGACCTACGGAGATGTTTTACTGTTAGACGGTTTCATGAACTCCATTATTTTTAACCTTTGGGTAAATCAAAGTTCATTATCTTCAATCAGAGATAATTGGTTCTTCTCCCGTATGTCGCCATTGTTGAGGTGAAACACAACCCCCACATTTTTTCACTTTTAAATGAAAAATGAGGACCCTTTTAAACGATCAACTTGATAGTACTACTATAGAAATTTAAAAATGAGGAAAAACCTAAATGAGTTTGAATTATTCTTGTTTATCTGTATTAATTTGTTTCAACCTCATTTGGATTAGTCATTGTGAAATGCACTTGTTTGAAGGCCTTTTATTACCTCAATTGTTTGATTTTTGATTTTTAATATTTATCACAGGGACCCTTCATTTTCCAACTCCCTTCTTTATTGGCATTTTGAAAAAATCCTTGACTTTTGAAACTTTATCACTTGCCTCATGGTTTTGATCATATTTTTTGCACCTCCTTGTTGCCTTTTGCATTCATAGAAATATTTTCATAAATGATCAATTGAAGGACAAAGTGGTACCTTTGGTTGCCACACTCCCTTGCATTTCATATTGAGTCTCATGGGTTGTTTATCTTATATACTTGATTTGACATGTGCATCGGTAAAAAGATGGATCATTAATTAATTTTTCTTTAACCATATTGTAAATAGATTTTAACACAAATTGTGTGTATATATTATATATTATATATATATATATATATATATATATATATATATATATATATATATAGATATATATATCATATATATATATATATTATATATATATATATATAATATATAGATATATATATATAGCAAATGAATATAATAAAATAATTAGAACTTTTTGTAAATAATATAAATTGAATTTATTTTAATAATAAATTAAATTTAATATGAAAAGAAAATAACAAAGTTATTGTTAAATTATATACATATTGAAACACATATTAAATTCACCTTCTAAATTATTTATATTTTTTTACTTTGACTTAAAGTATTTTCTTTATGTAAATTTCCTTCTCAAACATTTTGTTTCACCAAAAAGAGGCAATACACAACACATTCATGAACACGGTTATTTTGGAATTTGGTTTGCCTTTTCTGTACACCAGAATTGGTAATGTCAAAAGTGAATGTATTCACAAAAATACTGTTTCCATTGCCGTATGTTGGTAAATTCTGTCTCAATTTAAACCAAACTGTTAAAACAAATCCTTAAGAATTGTTGTGGAACGTATTACAAGCATGCATTAAAACAAAAATAGAAACATTTTCGGCAAACATTATCATGACACGTGACATACAAACTTTGAACTCCATGCCACATACAATTCACCTTTTTCTGTGTCAAAGGAGCACTAAATGAATAGTTCATAAGGCACAATATTTTTAAGGTTTTTCAAATGAGGTAGCAAGCTAAGTTGGCTTGATTGTAGGGAAATCTCCACAATTCAACACATTTAAGTCAAAGGAGTCATGGGATGGATGACCTTCTAGTAAGTCTTGGTTTCTAAGTGAAAGCCCTAAATGTGATAATTGATGTCATGTGATTCACTTTGCTTTTTTCAGTCTCACTTCTTCACACCTTTGAACATCATTCAATGCAATGAGTGCTAAGTGTACTATTTAAAATCATGAAAAATTGGGTAGTTGAGACTAATACTCATGAATATGGGTCATGGATTAATGACTTATTCTATGCACATAATCCTGAAAGAAAAGTCTCATATGTTGGATTATGAAAACCCCTATGATTGATGTTTGAGCACTACATTATTTTTTATCCTTCATCTTGGAAAAAACAGAGAAATCAACTTATAGGAACAATTTTAGCAATAGGACCCAATTTCGAGAATTGAGGTCATAAATGTTCAAGGGCCAATTTGAGGCTTTAAATGATATATTTGCTTTGGTAAAATGTTGCCAAATAAGTGTTTCACCCCATAGAATTATTATACACTCAAATACATTTCTAAGAGTGCAAGAATAATGTCTATTGAAGCTCAAATGCAAACGTTATGCCTCCTGAAATTTGACATCCTGTGTTTAACCACCATAATTTGAGAGCATATATCAAACCCCATTACTCATGGAAAAGGGACTAGCCATATGGGAACTATGAAGAAGACTCTAGAAGGTTAGGGTTGAAATTATATTGATGGTTGAATGGGTCAAATTTAACCCCTAGTTGGCTATTAGGTTATGTTATAATTTTGCCACTAGGAGGAAAAGCCCGTTTGATTCTATTTTAGTAAATTTTGTGTTGTAGTTGAGTAGAATAACTAAGAGTGGATAGACAAGGGGGGAAATAGAGAGGGTTTGTGTTATGTAGTAGCCCATGGGCCATAGGTCCCACTCTATATTTTCACCAATTCCATTCAGAGAAAAAGAGAGTAGAGTAGCGTGACCTTCCAAATGGGTTTTCTCCCTTAATGGCTTCCCAAGTCACATATTGGTGTTATTATGGTTTGTGAGTGGTTATTTTCTCTAGTATCTACTTTCCACATTATATATATTGGAAGCATAAGTAGAAAACATTAATTTAAAAAATCCATAAATTCGAAGGGAAATTAACCCTCTGAGTATAAAATTTGGATTTCAATATATTTTATTAGTTCTATTGTGACAAACTATCCAGTGGAATATCCAAGAAAGTTTATGGATCATATTAGTATAAAAGTAGGTTTCTTTGGGTATATTGTGGGGAGTTATAGGGGATTAAACTAGTTTGTGTAAAAAGTTAGAAAACCCTAGAAATGGTTGATGAATTTATTTTTGATAACCATCAAAATCTCGCAAATGAGTGATTTTGTAACCACTCCTCCCTTCCACCCCCTTAAGGATTCTCAAGATGAGGAAGGTGTTAACTACTTGATTTAATACAAACTCCAAGTTTTGTTATGAATATGGGGTTACCAAAATCCTCATTTTTAAAAGTATGCATAAATTAATTATGACATCACCATTGTGAACATCTCGTTGAGAGATTTCCCATGATATAAAATGTACCTAAATCTCAATTGCAAATCAAGATTTGGGCTATTAACAAAGGCCATATCATCACAAGGACGCCATGTGACAGTCACATGGTCTCCTCCCTACTCACATGGCACCACCACACCATTTGTGGTTTGGTTTTAGTTTACCACACCATGAGACCAACACTTCCATCCATTCCACTATGTGTCTCAGGTGGAGCCCACTAGTCCACGTCATCTCAATGTCTCAGCATCAAGGTATCCTTGCCTCTTTCTGCTCTAACTTTAATTGGAAAAGGTTGAGGTCTGAGGTTTCAGACTCGAGATGTAGCCCATCGATCCACATCATCTCAAGGTCTTTTCATTGGGGCTTTCCTTATCTCCTCGTGCTTGAACAATTTGGGGCCCATGACAAAGGACTGGTATTGACCAACTGGAATTGGGCCCCTCCACAGGTTGGCTCTTGTCACTCTCCCGAAGGTCCAATGAATCAAAGGCATACTTCCAATAAGCAATTTTTTGTCCTAGTCCTACTCCCTTCCTTTGTTTGCACATATGTTATGTTCCAGCCTTCACTGAAATAGATGGTAACACATATCCTCCAACAAGGGTTTCAAGTTTGGATAATGGAGCGGGGGCACTCTATTCATCTTATTCTTTTATCATATATATGAGGTTTGACATGAATCCAAACCACCCGCTACCACTCCCCCTATTTTTTAAACTTTGATCATGAGAGGATCCCCTCAATCGATCTCGATTTTCGATCTCTAGGTTGCTCTCAACTTAATACTTTTGAAAATCTCAATGGTCCAAATATGCACAAGCCCAATAGGGTCCACCACAAGCCATGTCACCAAGCCACCTTATCTTGGCATCATATTCTCGACATTCCCACACAACTCCTCATTTTGGGAACCCAAAATCCCAAAGGCCTAAGAGTTTTCTACGGCCGACAACTGGCTTGATGATGTCATGACAGGTTGTCCCTCTCCACCTAACCTCTCCACTTAAACTCTCTCAAGGGTTCAGTGATCTGATGGAAATGTTCTATTGGCTAGGTTCCACCATAGGATCAGCCCTCTCAATCCCTCTATACACCTTTATGAGTTGCACTACAGTCAATAGGGTGATGTCCAAGACCATTGTGGACACTACTTAGCATGGTTCCCTTGGGGCAAGGTTTTTCCCATAGGCCTTGGTGTCCGGCTTGTGCCCAAGAATTATTGTGTACATATCACCAATTATTCTACCTCGTTGGTCCCAACAAACAGAAGAAACACCAAGTTGGGTTTTATAAAATAGAAAGGTCACTTCCCCATGCCCAATTCCTAGTGTATTAAAGCACACAACCCCTGAGGTCCCATAACTCGACTTTCAATCAGTTATATGTATCAGAAAGAGGAAACCCCAAAATGAGAAATTACTACAACCTATGACCCACATCTCTAAAGCCGTGAACTTTGATTTACTAATCTAGAATGAGAACAAGTGGCACAACCAACAACCCAAAATACACCATAGACAAAACATGAGAAATGGCATGGCTCCAAAAATCAATTCACATAGTCTATATCAAAGGAGAAGCATGTAAAACAATCTAGCTCTACTACAATGCTGCAGTTTGATTAAACTCATCCTCATAAACATATATGCTCTATTAACCATCCTAAATCCATCTTAACTCTAGATCTACCAAGCGTCGAGAGGGATCAAATCTCTTTTTACCCTAAAAGAGGTTTGCACCTCAAGAGATTTGATCATTTTTGGTGCTTGGTAGATCCGGAGCTAGGATGGATCTAGGCTAGTTTTTTACATAATATGATTTTAATATGGTGGACCCTCTTTTATTAATTACATAATTGGTTTTCTAATAATACTTTTTAATTTTTATTTCTTCATGTGATAATTGAGTAGTTGACATAATCGAATATTATCTCCTCCACCGAGTTTCAAATCTTATAGGGAACACTTTTGGACCCTTGTGATAAGGCTCAAGGAGTAAGCCCCCCCACCCTTGTAGAGTCTTGACTCTTGTAAAGTCATAAATTACTAGTATATATGGCTTATAGGTTATTGGATACATTGTCGGTATATAATTGAAGTCATTAAGTTTGGTGTTGGACCTAGCCCAAATGACTTGAACAAGTTACACATTCACCATAATAATAATATAATAATATATTTTTTTATTTTATTTTTATGAAAAAATTGTTTTTTATTAATAATTTTTCTATTTTTATTTAATATGAAAAAATAACTTTTTTATTAATCAACATTCATAATAATAATTATTATTATTATACATGATATATATATATATATATATATAGATAGATATATATAACTTCATTTCATTTCAAATATTTAAAATAAAATAATTTTACGCCATATTTAAAAATTGATATTATATATTATAATTTTTTTATTTATTTAAATTTCAGATTTAATCTATAGAAATATTAAATCTTTTAAATACAATTTATTTTAAAATGCAAAAGTTAAAAAAAAAAACTACTTAAAAATTAATTATCTTCTTTCCTAAAATTACTCACCATAAAAAATATTAACCATTAAGAATTATTTTTTTAATATTTCATCAAATTTTAAAATAAAACCATGAGAGACTCAATATATGATCAACCGCTAAAATTTCGCTTTATACATGTTACTTAATTACTACTTCTCATTGTTATTTTTGGAATCCAAAATAATAAAACATGTTTTTTAATAATTTAAATAGGAGTCTTCCAATGAGGTGGAGGAATTGTCTAGATGACTAAAAGTGGTCAGAATCTCAGCAAAAAAAATTCAAAAAATCTTGCAGAAGCAGTGTTTGAATTGTGTTTTTGATAATGAAAATGGATTCAGCACCATCAAAAATGTCGAAGACACTTAAAATTTTGAAATTTAACAACTATAACTTGTATTTACAAAAATTTTTGCCAAATTTTTTCTAAATATGATCAGAAATTCTTTTAGCAAAATTTATTAAAAAAAATTAATTAAATTTGATCGAAATTCTTTTAGCAAATTTATTAAAAAAAATTAATTAAATTATTACATCTCAGCATTTTACAATAATATTAAAACATGTTTTTTAATAATTTAACCTTTTAAACTTTGTTGAGAAGTTTCATATTATGCGTTTGCTCAAACATAAAACTAAAACATGTTTTTTAATAATTTAATATTTTAAACTTTGTTGAGACATTTCATATTACGCGTTTTCTAAAGTAAAAAATTTAATAGAAGAGACTCTACTCCCTAAAATAATAATAATAATAAAAATTAAATAACATAGATAAACTTAATAGTTAATGTAATAGGTTGATCTTTCAAGATTTAATGATAAGATTAAAATTATGATTTTTATTCATTACTAGTGAGTAATTTCAAGTGGTCTGATTTTTTTTTGATTAATAATGATGAGTCAGCTTGTATTTGTTGATAGTAGCCAATGATGACTCTCCCCACTACTGATTTCACAACTATATTAAATATTGCACAATAAAAAACTTGTCTTTTGCATTACCAAAGTTGTTAATTGTTAGGGTTGTTCTAGTAAACTTGACTCAGTCAAGTTACCCATGATTTATGGGCATCCATGGTTTTTCCCATAGAATTCATCTTCGATGAAGTCCATTTAAAAGATGGATAAATCAATGGTAAATTGTCTCAGTGGCCACTCAGCAAAATAATGGTGTCTTTAGACATGACCATCTCTTAGTGCTTTGTGATCCTAACATTTGGTATTACAGCCAAAGGTAGATCGAGAGATCTAGATGCAAAAGCTATGTGAAAGTGTAGTTTGCAGTGAAGATTTCATATAAATATTGGCGAAGCCCACTAAATAGAATTCGCTTGTTGCAAAGAATAAGGCCACTCTGATACCCAAGAAGAAGCTACCCAAGGAAGGAGCTAGCTCACGTATAAGAAGGTCACAGTCTGAGTGGAGGCATAATATGTCTTTGAAGTCGGGTGGTGCGAAAGAAGGATCTAGCAGTGGCTATGGTCCTAGACATGGTGTTGAAAATAGCAACAAGAAATGCTAAAAATAGAAGTGCTAAAAATAGCATTGCTATAAATAACATTTCGGGATACATTCCAATTTTAGTTAATCCCTAAACTAAAATTAAGAATTAAATTTCGAATTTGATCTGAGAAACTATTTGTAAAATAATTAATTAATTCATCTTGAGTTAATTAGTTGTAGAAAATCAAACATGAAGTCTATGCGAAAACATGCAACAATTTCCCCTTTGATTGAGGAAGTTATCCCTTGATTAAGGAGATCATGATAAGTTGTACTTTGAATTGTAATTAGTTAGCTCAGTTAACTGGGTTAAGTCTAGTTAAATTAATTCCAACAGTTTGTGGAATTGATTGTGAATTTAGTTAGTTAATGCATGCATGCATGTAACTGTTTCACTTCAGATAACTGAATATTCTCTCATAAATAACTCATGCATGTCAGTTCAGTTAGAAACATATTTGAGATTAGATGATGGGACAGTGTACTATCAGTTCCAAGAATATTCCATTGAGGATATCTCTTGCATGCAAAAGGAATTCATTCCTTGAGGATTGCGCATTTATTTCTGAGTTTTGATGTGTGTGATGTGGGAATTCACACAGGTGGCAACATTGGACCCCAGGAGAAACTGCGCAAGGAAATAGGAGGCTTGGAGGATTGGAGGAGGGCATATGTTGTGTCTATTCAGTCTGTGAGCTGTATTGAGGGATTGTACTAAGAGCTGATAGCTTATGAGCTAAATCTTTGTGTAATCCGGAGATATTTCCACTTGTGTGATAATACAGAGATCAAGGTTTTTAGCTGAGGCTTTCCCCAGAGTATTCTTCTGTGTTCATGTGTGATTGATTTCTCATTCTTTGTTATACTTGTTCTATTTGATCTTGCTTAAAATCGATTAAGCTTCTGCAAGTTTGTTTGTAGAAGTAGATCAAGTATTTTGCTTTAGTTACATTGCATTATCAGGTGATATACAGTGGGAAATTCTAAATGGTATAAGAGAAAAGTTGATCAAAGCGAAGAATAGTATACAAAGAAGTTCGAAGTTCGAAGTTTGAAGTTCTGATTATAGAAAACGAATTCTTATCACATCTCAAATTTCACCAATGGTGTTCAATGGTTTGAGACTCGAGTATACCCTTGATGGCAGCTCGAATTATATAGCCTGGAAGGATCACATGGAAGCGATATTAGAAGACAATGGTTTAAAGGACTTCATTGATCAAGAAGTCCCCAAGCCAGTGCTGCTAATGCCGAATAATTGGCAGAATGGAAGAAATGTGTGACTAGAGCGAGGAGAATCCTTTTGGAGGGAGTTCGAGACCACATAGTCTCGAGTCTCCATGGGAAGGAGACACCATTTTCAATGTGGAAAACATTGAAATATCTAATCATAACAACAATGATTAGAGGAAGTTGGCATTGAAAGACAAGCTTCAAAAAATCAAGTGTGAAAAGGGCGACACAATCTCTACATATATGAACAAGCTCACCACCTGCAGGGATGAGCTTGGAAGTGTAGGGATCATGAAAAACGATGATGACATAGCTCTCCTCAGTCTTCCTAAGAGCTAGCATAGCTACCAAGACTCGGTAAATGGAAGAGAGAAACTGCGAGATTGGGAATGACTTTGGTCGTATCTGATGCAGGAGGAGATAAAGAGAAGCACCAGAGATGGATATTCATCAAAGCAAGATGATAAAGAAAATCTTTCCTTAGTGAGTAAGGCGAGGAAAGGGAAAGGGAAGGCATCTCATTCCAAATTGAGTTCTTCCCATGGTGGGAAGAAGTTTGACAAATCAAAAGTGAGATGCTTTATTGTCATGAGGTCGGCCATTATGCTACGAATTGTCCATAGAAGAAATCCAAGAAGGGATCCTCGAAGGGATCAGACGCTGAGGCATTGGCCTCACAGTTTGAATTGGACTTCTCCCTCATCGCATGCATGGTTTCATCGATGGTGGGATGTGTTTAGTACCTGGACAGTGGAGCTTCATTCCACATGATCGGTGATAATGATCCACATTGGATCCATGAAGAATAATCAAAGTACTGTGACTGTATCAGATCGGGAGAAACCTTGAATTCAAGAGCACAGAGCAATTAGAAAAACCTCTGAACAGTGGTAGTTGGCAGCCAGTGTGGAATGATGAGGACCTCGGTCAAAGCATGCTGACTGAGGCCCATGGAGACTGTCTAGAAGGTGAAACTAGCACCTAGGAACCTCAGATTGGGAAAAGGAGGCAGTTTCTGATGCATGATTAGCACTTAATCATGCATAGCTGGGCAAAATTGCTCGAAATGGAAAGGCCCCGAAGCACTCGGTCGCATGGGAGTCGGGAAAATTGTGGGGAAAATGCTAAAGGCTAAAGGCGGGACCAGCGCTCCAGAAATTGGTGGTATTTATCGGGGGCACCCTTGGGCAGTAAGCAGATTTGGCTAAAACCTAGTGATTCCATTTAGCGCCCGATTCATGGCAAGTGGAGGAGAGAGAAAATCGCTGCTCATCGCATGCTAATGGTCGAGCAAGTCAATTGCGCAAAATGAGCGAATGGCATCAGATCTGGAGGCTCCAGATTTAACAGCTGAGAACGCACCCAATGAAAGAACTGGATTTGACAGGGGAATAAGTCGAGATCCATAAATATTTGAGGTCTAATTTGACCGTTGAGGTGGCGGATGAGCCATTTCGTCATGTAACTAAAGAACTGAACCGACGGGAATGAGTTGGCGCAATTCGTGGAAGGACAAGTGGCCACTCCCTGTGAGCCGATGACCATGACGCAGAGATAGGGGCTTACAAGCGAACAGTAGAAGGCGTCTGACAGAGGAAGAAGCAGAATCAAATAGTCGTGAGATTGAATGGATTTAAAGCCATGAAAAAAGAATAGAAAACACACTGAGAGAGAACACCGAGAGGAAGAATCAGAGAGAAGAAGACGACGACAGAGAAAAGAAGAGACAGTGAAGCAAAAAGTAGAAAGACAGAGGGCCAAGCTGAGCACAGGCAGTGTCAAGCACTAGAGCGCTTGAGAGGTTCAAGCCATCCCTAAGAGGATCTGTCAAGATTGAGTACCACATTTTGCTCCTTCTATTAAAGACCAAAAAGGTCAAGAGCTGGTAAAGAAAAAAGTCTTTGCACTCTAGTGGCTTGGGGAATCCAAGAACCACCCTGCCAAGCAAATTCTGTTTCAGGAGACTCATATTGAGCTCATTCATTGTAATTCTCTACTTTAGGATACAATAAGAGAAGGCCACCACTGAAAGTTGGACCGAAGACGTAGCCCTTGAGGATAGGGTGAAATCCTTATTAGTTGTTGTGTTATTGTATTTGCTTACTGTATTTCTCTGTTATTTTCCATTTCCTAGTGCCTGTGTATTTTTCAATTTGATTGATCCGTTGCCTAAAGTAACATAGACACACACCACACATGAGTCTGTAATACTTTGATTCAATAATTAATTAATTGAGGTCACTCAAGGGTGATTTTTAGATCAAGTGGTATCAGATCTTTAGGTTGTTAAGGTTAGGCAAGCTTGTGTTGGTTTAGCTGTGAATGCTCACTAGATCAAAGCTCAAATTAGGAGAAGGAGAGTTGGTTGAAACTAATCATGAAATTGGGAGAGTCTATCCTCGAAAGAAAATGTCAAAGGAAACTCCTATCGGTCCAGACCCTCAATTCATAGAAAGTTTCCTAGCCATAAAGTCCATGGTAGAAGAAATGTACAAGGACTTTAGAAAGCACAAGGATGAAGATTCATCAGGCTCTAAACAAGATAAAGGAGAAGATGAATCACATTTCCATGACCACTCAAAAGGAAAAGGGAAAGAGGAAAGCTTTCTCACACCTCCTAATAGCCATGTACATAACAAGAAAGCATCTTTGATCAAGCTAGATGTTAAATTTGATTTTCCTATATATGATGGAGAGCTAAATGCAGAAAAGTTGGACAATTGGTTTAGACAAATTGATGTTTATTGCAGAGTGCAAAACATCGACTCATATAAGAGCAAGATTTAGCTGGCAAGCCTATGCCTAGGAGGCATTTACTTGGTTTGGTGGGAAGGCAGAACCCAAGCTAACCTGAAAAGACATGGTAAGACTATCTCTGTCTGGAGCAAATTTGGTTATGCAATCAAAAAGTAGTTCTATCCATTGGCCTACATGCAACAAGCCATGATGAGTTGGCAAAATCTTTGGCAGTTGAAAGGGAAAAGTGTGCAAGGGTACACTCAAGAATTTAGAAAGAGAGCATTGATTCTAGGAATCTCATTAGACTCACTAGAAACTCTGTTGAAGTACATTGGTGGTCTACACAACTACATGAGGCATACCATCCTCATGTTCAATCCCACTAGTATAGATGAGGTATCTATACAAGCTCCTCATCTAGAAGCTAGAGGAAAGGATGGAAATCCAGAAGTTGGAGGACCATCCAACCCATTGCAAGCAAGAGCAAGGAGAAAAGAAAACAGAAGTGGAAAGAAAGGAAGGCTAACACTGCATAGAAAAGCAAGGCTTCATGCACTCATTGTAAAAAGGATGGGTATGATGATGAGCATTTTTGGATTTTGCATCCAGAGGTGAGACCTAAAAAGTTCGAGGGCAAGATGAAGAAGACTGATGCATCTATTCAGAAAGATTTGGGGTCAGCCTCGGGAGACGAAACAACCATTGTAGCCATAGGTATAAAAGGTTGTCTGCTTTAGAAAATGCTCAAATCAAGAGGCAGGTGCAGGAGTTGCTTGAGAAAGGGTTCATCAGGCCTAGCACATCACCATGTGGGTCACCAATTGTTTTGGTGAGAAAGAAAGATGGCTTGTGGAGAATGTGCATTGACTATTGAGCACTAAATAAGATAACAATAAAAAATCGTTATCCCCTTCCTCGCATAGATGATGTTTTAGATTAATTGAAGGAAGTTGTTTATTTCACCAAGCTAGACTTGCATAGTGGATACCATCAAGTCAGAGTGGCAGAACAAGATGCATGGAATACTGCTTTCAAAATGAAGTAGGGATTGTATGAGTGGCTAGTTATGCCTTTTAGCTTAACTAATTCTCCTGCTAGTCTCATGAGATTAATGAATGATGTACTCAGACCTTTTCTTGATGATTTTGTTATTGGCCAAAAATTAATGAGACAATTTTTAGATATGTAAGAGGGTGTACTATGTGTGCTAAAAGAAAGCCCAGCAACAAAAAACTAGGCTTGTACACTCCATTACCAGTACCTTCTCACCCTTGGGAAAGTGCTTCCATGGATTTTGTTGGAGGACTACCTAAATCTAGGAAAGGTCATGATTATCTATATGTTTTTGTGGATAGGTTCAGCAAAATGTGTATTTTGATACCTTGTAATAAACAAATTACAGTTAAACATATTGCAAAATTGTTCTTTGAACATGTATGGGTTCATTTTGGATTACCCACTTCCATTGTATCTGATTGAGACACCCAATTTGTGGGGAAGTTTTGGTCAAGTCTGTGGGAACTAATGGAAACCAAACTGAAGAAAAGCACAACTTTTCATGCACAAACTGATGGCCAGACATAAGTAGTTAACAGGACAGTGATCCAGTTACTCACAGGATATTGTAGAAAACATCCTAAGCTTTGGGATGAACATTTGTGTTATGTGTAGCATGCTTACAACAGAGAAAAACACTCTTCTACATAGAGATCTCCTTTTGAGACGTGTTTTGGTTTCACCCCAAGGTCTCCTTTGGATTTTGTCTTTGGTAAAGATACCACAGTTGAGGGACATAATGATGTGGACAAGGCAACTAGGTTCATTGAACAAATCCAGGAGATCCACCAGGTAGTACAGGAATAGCTAGAAAAGAGCTAAGCCAAATAGAAGGCTAGGCATGATAAGCATCGAATGGAGCATAGCTTCCAAGTTGGTGACCAAGTCTGGCTATATATCAGCAAGGACAGGATGCAAGGTGAAGGTAAAAAGCTAAAGCCCATCAGGTATGGACCTTTCAAAATACTTGAGAATATTGGTGAAAACGCTTTTTGCCTTGATCTACTAGCTTACATGCACATATACTTAGATGTAAATGTAGATTTCTTGAGATTGTTTGAACCCTCTCTAATTGAGGATCCCGAAGAGAAGAGTCAATTGCATTCTATTGATGGCCTGCTACCTGAATATATTAATGAATTGTAGGAAGACACAGTTCTGGACAGGAAGGTGAGGATGGCACACAAAGGAAATGTTGAGTACTTTAGAGTAGGGCTCAAGGGTTGAAAGCCAAGCAGTGCAAAGTGTATTGAGATTGGACAAGTGAGACAACAATACCCTCACTTAGTCGATGCTTGAAAACAAACTTTTCCTGGTCCAAAATCTTTTTTAGTGGGAAGGCTGTGATTCGAATTGGATCCATGAAGAATAATCAAAGTACCATGACTGTATCAGATTGGGACAAACCTTGAATTCAAGAGCACAGAGCGATTAGAAAAACCTCTAAACAGTGGAAATTGGCAGCCAGCATGGAATGACGAGGACCTCGGTCAAAGCACGTTGAATGAGGCAGGCGAAACAAGAAACTGGGAAGCCTAGATCGGGAAAAGGAGGTAGTTTCTGATGCGCGATTAGTGCTAATTGCACATCTCTAGGTAAAACCCCTTGAAATGGAAAGGCCTCGAAGCACTTGGTTGCATGGGAGCTGGGAAAACCGTGGGGAAAATGCTAAAGGCTAAAGGCATGACCTGTGCTCTAGAAACTGGTGGTATTTATCGAGGGCACCCTTAGGCAGTAAGCAGATTTTGCTAAAACCTAGCGATTCCACTTAGTGCTCGACGAGTAGCAAGCGGAGGAGAGAGAAAACCACCGCTCATCGCATGCTAATGATCGAGCAAGACAATTGTGTGAAACAAGCAAATGGCATTAGATCTAGAGGCTCCAAATCTAATGGATGAGAACGCGCCTGATGAAAGAACTGGATTTGACAGGGGAATAAGTCGAGATCCATAACGATTTGAGGTCTAATTTGACCACTGAGGTGGCAGATGAGCCATTTCTCGACATAACAGAAGAACTGAACCGATGGGGATGAGCTAGCGTAGTTCGCGGAAGGACAAGTGGCCACTCCCTCTAAACTAATGACCATGATGCAGAGACAGGGGATTCCAAGCAAACAGTAGTAGGCGATCTGACAGAGGAAGAAGGGGAATCAAACAGTCATGAGATTGATTGGCTTTAAAGCCATGAATAGAGAACAAAAAAAAAACCGAGAGAGGACGCCGAGAGGAAGAATCAGAGAGAAGAAGACAATGACAGAGAAAAGAAGAGACAATGAAGCAAAAAGAAGAAAGACAGAGGGCCTAGCTGACCACAGGTAGCATCGAGCACCAGAGAGCTTGAGAGGTTCAAGCCATCCCTGAGAGGATTTTTCAGGACTGAGCACCACATTTGGCTCCTTCCATTAAAGAACAAAAAGGTCAAGGGTTGGTAAGGAAAAGAGTTTGTGCACTCTAGTGGCTTGGGGAATCCAAGAACCACCCTACCAAGCAAATTCTATTTCAGGAGACTCATATGAGCTCCTTCATTGTAATTCTCTACTTTAAGACACAATAAAAGAAGGCCACCACTGAAAGTTGGACACGAGACGTAGCCCTCGAGGATAGGGTGAACTCCTTATTAATTGTTGTGTTATTGTATTTTCTTATTGTATTTCTCTTTTGTTTTCCATTTCCCAGTGTTTGTGTATTTTGCAATCTGATTGATCTGTTGCCTAAAATAACATAGACACACCAAACACATGAGTCTGTAATACCTTCATTCAATAATTAATTAACTGAGGTCATTGAAGGGTGATTTTTAGATCAAATAAGAATATTTTCAATACCTTGAAGGAGAAGGATCTCTAGATGTGGATCGAGATGGGTGATGATGGAAAGTATCGTGTCTCAGGTGAAGGTACGGTTGTGTTTCAGAGGGAGCATGGAGCTCCTCTCACCTTGACTGATGTAAAGTATGTATCAGGTCTGAAGAAGAATCTTGTGTCCAATGCTATGCTCGAAGACAAAGGCTATGATGTAGTCTTTAGTAAAAGAAAGGTATTCCTGAGGCATATTGACACTGGACAAACCAGGAGGATTGGGATTTGAGTAAAGCATCTCTACAAGCTGGAGGTAAATGACTGTGTTACATTGAGTTCCAAAGCAGAGTTGGTGCAGAGACAAGATGTTGGCGAGCTACAGCATAGAAGATTGGGCCACTTGCACCATGGGGCCTTGAAGATCATGTAGCAAATTTCTATTGAACTTCCCAAGGGAAAACTGGAGCAGACGAATACATGCAAAGGTTGTACCTTGGGTAAGTATGCGAAATCTTCCTTTCGGGATCGAGATAGTAGAGCTTGAGTAATCTTGGAGCAAGTTCACACAGATGTGTGCAGACCATTCTCTACAACCTCCATCGTTAAACAAAGGTATTATGTTATTTTTATTGATGATTTTTCTTGTAGATGTTGGATCTACTTTATGTAGAAGAAGGATCAAACCTTCTCAAGGTTTTGTGAGTTTAAAGCCTTGGAAGAGAGAATGTAGAAAGAAAATAAGGGCCTTGCATAGCGACAATGGTCAAGAGTATGTCTCCCAACATTTTAAGGACTTCTGTGAAGCAGAAGGAATTAAATGGGAGTTGATGGAACCCCATAACCCACAGCAGAATGGGGTGGTTGAAAGGAAGAATAGATCGATTGTGGGAGTAGCTCGAGTGATGTTGCATGACCAAAGCCTACCACTTCATTTATGGGTTGAGACATGCAATACAACAATATACTTGTAGAATAGAAGCCCACATCATATACTGGGAATGAAGACACCTATGGAGGCCTTTTCTAGGAAGAGACCAGACGTCAGTCACTTCAGGATCTTTGGATCATTAGTTTATTACCATGTGACCAAAGATGCCTGGAAGAAGCTACATCCAAAAAATGAGCTGGGAATACTTGTGGGGTACACTGATACACCCCACAAATATTGGGTGTTCCTGCTTACCAGTTAGAGGATAGTGGTACATAGAGATCTGAAGTTCGATGAGCAGAAAGCCATGCGAGTATCACTTGGGAGGGAGCTCAAGTTGCATGCAGAGGAGGAACTTTTAGTTCCTAAGGATGAGGAGCCTCAGACTGATGTGGAGTAGCCACATGCAGAGGATCTGGGAGTGGAGACATCCACTCATTCAGAGTCTTCTAGAGATGGGTGGAAATGCTCAAGGGAAACTGACAGGTTGATGTTGGATGTGTGAGATAATGTGGGACAACCATCTTCTTAGCACAGAAAAAGGAGGTCACCCAAGCAGTACACTAGTTACATGGCCCTGGTTGGGGAGTGTGTAGAGTCCAAATCTTCTTCATATGAGGAAGTAGTGTAGCAACCAGTCTAGGTTGATGCTATGGTGGAGGAGTACGACTCCATCGTTCGAAAATATGTTTGGGATGCTGTCCCAAGACCTCGGGACAAGTCAATGGTGAGTTCTTGATGGATTTACAAGGTAAAGCAGGTAGCTGATGGTAGTGTTGAGAAACATAAGGCAAGGTTTGTTGCCCATGGTTTCTCACAAGTCGAGGGGATTGACTATGATGAGACTTTTTCTCTTGTAGAAAGGTACTCATCTATTAGATCGATGTTCGTACTATTAGCTCAGATGGGTTGGAAGATCCATTAGATGGATGTGAAGACCGTGTTCCTCAATGTGAAGATTGAGCAAGAGGTGTACATTGAGCAGCTGGAAGGTTTTGATACCTTTGATCATGAGTCGCATGTGTGCCGGCTCAAGAGGGCTTTGTATAGGTTGAAGTAAGCACCTCCTGCTTGGTACACCGGGATCGACAACTATTTCATTGGGTTGGGCTTCACCAAGAGTGAAGCAGATGCAAACCTTTACCACATCATGGTAGAAGGTAAGCCATTGATCATTGTTCTTTATGTGGATGATCTGATTTTGACAGGTGATGATCAGTTGATCAAGTTTTGCAAGGAGGACCTTGCAAGAGAGTTCAAGATGAAAGACATGGGTCTTATGCACTACTTTCTAGGCATGGAAGTGTGGCAGAAGGATGGGAAAGTGTTTGTGTCTCAAGGCAAGTATGCCAATGAGATACTCAGGCGATTCCACATGGAGAAGTGTAAGCCCATGCAGACTCCTCTAGCTGGTAACTAGAGGAAGGAGGATGCTACTTTAGGTGAGGTAGTAGCTAATACTGTTTATTGGTAGCTTGTGGGTTCACTGATGTATCTAGTGAACACATGATCGGATTTGTGCTTTGCAGTGAACCAGTTGAGTCACGCTATGGTTCAGCCTACCAAGCCGTTTTGGAAGGCGACAAAGCATGTGCTGAGATACCTCAGAGGCACATCTCAGTATGAATTGTGGTATAGACGGATAGAGGTAGTGAAGCTTCAAGGCTTCACAGATGTAGATTGGGAATGGAGTCCATCAGACCGGAAGAGCACTTATGGAGGAATCTTCAACCTTGTTTCAGCTGTAGTTTCCTGGTACAATAAGAAAAAAAGGTCAGTTGCACTTAGCTCAGCAGAGACTGAATACATGGTTTCCAGTCAGGCAACATGCGGGGCCATTTAGATGAAAAAGATTCTAGTTGGATTGTTTGGTCAGAGGATGAATCTAATTGTGATCTACTGCGATAATCAGAGTTGTATCAAACTCTCTAAGATCCAGTATTTCATGATAGGTCCAAGCACATCGATATCTAGTATCATTATCTTTGAGACTGTGTGGTGAAGAGGATCGTGTTGTTGCTATATGTTTCGACCGAGGAACAAAATGCAAACATTTTGACTAAGGCATTATCAAAATGCAAGTTCGAGTTCCATAGAGACAGGATTGGGGTGAATGATAATCCCTTTCTTGTTGAGAGGGAGTGTTGAAAATAGCAACAAAAAATGCTAAAAATAGAAGCGCTAAAAGTAGCACTGCTATAAATAGCATTCCGGGATACATTCCGATTTTAGTGACTCCCTAAACTAAAATTGAGAATTAAAATTCGAATTTGATCTTAGTGGCTGTTTGTAAAATAATTAATTAATTCATCTTGAGTTAATTAGTTGTAGAAAATCAAACATGAAGTCTATGTGAAGACATGCAATAGTTTCCCCTTTGATTAAGGAAGTAATCCCTTGATTAAGGAGATTAGGATGAGTTGTGCTTTGATTTATAATTAGTTAGTTCAGTTAACTGAGTTAAGTCTAGTTAGATTAGTTCCAATAGTTTGTGGAACTGATTGTGAGTTCAGTTAGTTAATGCATGCATGCCTGTAACTGCTGCACTTCAGATAACTGAATATTCTCTCATAAATAACTCATGCATGTCAGTTCAGTTAGAGACCCAATTGAGATCAGATGATTTGACAATGTATTATCAGTTGTAGGAATATTCTATTAAGGATATCTCTTGCATGTAGAAGGAATTAATTCCTTGAGGACTTCGTAGTTATTTTTGAGTTTTGATGTGTGTGTGATGTGGGAATTCACATAGGTGGCAACATTGGACTCCAGGAGAAACCACACAAGGAAATAGAAGGCTTGGAGGATTGGAGGAGGGCATATGTTGTGTCTATTCAGTCTATGAGTTGTATTGAGGGATTGTACTGAGACCTGGATAGCTTGTGAGCTAAAGCTTTGTGTAATCCAGAGATATTTCCACTTGTATGATAATACAGAGATCGGGGTTTTTAGCTAAGGCTTTCCCCAGAGTATTCCTTTGTGTTCATGTGTGATTTCTTTCTCATTCTTTGTTATATGTGTTCTATTTGATCTTGCTTAAAATCGATTAAGCTTCCGCAAGTTTGTTTGTAGAAGTAGATCAAGTATTTTGCTTTAGTTACATTGCATTATCAGGTGATCTATAGTGGAAAATTCCACACATGGTGGCAGTGTTGAAGGGGATATAGCTTCAGATGAGGTAGTGGTATGCTAACACTATAGAGGATGTGAAGGTTTTTAACGTTCCAGTAATGAAGGAGAAAATTATAAAGGTTGAGGAGTACTTAAAAGAGCATCCTACAAAGACGCTAAAGATGTCACCTCTTCTAAGAATGAATCTAGATCAAAGAAAAATGTTGAGGATGAAGTTCAATGTCCTCCCATGGAAACTATAGGAGAGGTGACTATTGCTGAAGCAACAACCAAGCCAAACAAGGAGGCCAAGATTTCCTTTGAGACAATTGTTGAGTGACAAAAGGTGTCTTTTTAACTCCTAATTATCTTCACATTAATTATCAATCCAGGTACGATTTTTTATTTCAAGAGTGTACTCAGTCTGAGGCAGTCATTTACTCAAGAGTAATGTTTTGTAGTATAGTGATTTAAAATTCAAAATTAAATGAATGCTGGAAACAAAATCTAATTGTAATGGCAAGAAACTTAAATACTCTACAACTAAATCATTTACTCAAGGAACTACAACCATCATCAGTCAAGGATGCAGTAGTGATAACTCTTTCCGCTGTCAACTGATGCAAATGAAATCAATAATGAACAAGACCTCCAATCTGAGAACTTAGACAGCGACAGTCAATGTTATTTACAGTTGTAGATCTTTCAATCCACACTAAAGCAAATAACTGGAAATGGCAATTCAGTTTCCAGAAAAGGAACAACAACTAAGTCTATTGAAAAATTGAACAATAAGGCTTTATCTAATAGAAATGAATTGAACAGCAAATATCACCTTACAAAAATGAAATATTAATGGAAAGGTACAGTAATGCTAAATTACTATAATTGAACAACGATCTTAAATATAACAAAACAACAAAGCTAATTATATATAAATACATAGCAACTGCAAATGTAACGAAATCGACAATCTTAATCTAGCAGATTGAACAACAATTGCAAGTATAGATGAACAACAATCTCATTTATAATTGAATAGTAATCGTAGTTATTAAATGAACAACAATCGCAGTTAAAAATGAACAACAGATTCTCAAATGGACGACGCAGTATTATATCAGAATTAATAACATGACATTTTAAGTTGTAAATGATAATCTTGCTATCAATGCAATCCAATTACAATTTCGATGTAACAAGGCGATTCAACGAAATGTTCAGAACCAAAAGATTATCGAATAAAGAAAATTAAGGAAATGAAAAGGAAATCAAACCATCACAAGACTGAAATTGTAAAATAATGGTACAAATAGCAAGTGGATCCACCAGGGCCAAGCCCTTGGCCAGTAGTGAAGCACCACTGGACTACTTCAGTATCAAAGAATAGAACAACAACTGAATTATATATTAATCATCAAACCGGGCATCATTACAGTAATTTGTGTCTTCTCAACAACGAGAGTCTACAAATAAAATTACAATTCTAAATAATAATACTCTCCCCCTCTCCTCCTATCCTACCCTATCTACCTCTAATCTAACGATCCATCTAATTCTCTCTCTAATCATCCATCATGAATCATGAATCATGAATCCTCTTCATCCCCTTCTCTAATCTTTGTTCTCATTTAAATACACAGAGAGCAGAGAGAAGTTACAACAGATATGATTACAATATGATTTTTATTACAAAATTGGATTGTTCTCAACAAATTGATAAGAAAGATCATATCTGAAATATCTTTCCATCAATTGTTCAACAAGAATAGGTTGAATTTGGTATTGCAACTAGGATAATTTGGAAAACGGCCACAATAGTGAATCTAAGAATTTTTTTTTCAGAGAAACTTCCATTTCTCTTAGTACGGGCCGAATTTGGGAAAACTACTCATGAAAAAACTAATTTGGTCCGTTATGAACAAAACCCATGTTTTGGATTTTCTAGATTCTTCTCCATTTGCCCGAACTGTTCAATACAAAATTGTCACTTCTTATTCCAATGAATTTCTGAGTTGGCACATTTAATGATCAAATCTTCAATCTGGAAAATATTTTGGAGGCTAAAATGGTGAACAAATTTATTAATAAACCATCATTGGTAAAAATATGCATAATAATCAATTTATTAAAAATAAAGGAGAAGAAATAATATTAATCCATCAGAGCATAAATAATTATAAGATGGAATTATATGATAAAACCATGATAAATGACATGATAAAGAAGAGTAGAAATGGATGAAATATGTGTTAAAAAGTGATAATAATAATGACATATTAGTAGCCCAACAACAATCATTGAATATAGGAAATTGAGAAACAATGTGTGCACTGCTTTAATAATGAGAGTGGCCATGGTTTATTACCAATGCATGCGAAGTCATTGAGAAAGATGTTAAAGGTTGTAGCTGCAACGCAAAAATATTGCAGAGGATTTGGATATGTGCATGTTGCTCACATAATTATAAGAGAAAGAGAAATGCGAAGGAAGAGATACATCAGCCTATTGGAGAACTGTATGTGAACTTTGTTGCTAATATTTGGTGTGGATTGAGCAATCTTGGGCACAGAGTTGAGTGTATGAACCTGGCAGCATAAGCTTGAGGGCTATCCAAAATGTGTGGGGAGAGTGATTGATGTGCCAAGACATGGGATCGTGAATGCATGTGTTGGGCTCTGAACTGAGGTGGAGTAGACTTGATGTGTGTGTTAAAGTGTTAGAGTTTAGTGGAGTTGTTAGTGTGTTGTGTGTGTTAAGTGTCATGTTGAAGCCATGAGGTATCAAAGTTGTTAAGGTATGGAAATTGAGGTTATTTGGTGCAAGTTTTGATATGTGAGGTAATTGTGAAAAAAAACCTTCGGCTTAGTGAAAGGTGATGGAAGCCAAATTTGTCAGAGGATACATCGAGTGAATGGAGTAAATCCCAGGTAAAAATGATAGCCTAGATGCATTTCATAAATGATCACATTATAGTGGATTGTTGATCCATCAAAATAGATATGGTTTCTATGGTAGTGTCTTCTTGTTGGACAATTTCCATTGCCTAGATGGCTAGTGGCAGCAAATATTTTGGCATTGATGTCAACATTCTTGGGGGATATTCTAATTCAGGACACCAACTTAAAGGCTCATGGTAGTGGAATAGTTGGTTAGTCCTTGGAAAGAGATTTCCAAAGGTATGTGGAAGTATGCAAATGACCTCCTAGATCACAAATTATTGCTAGTCAAAGTTGAGGTGCCCCAAAGTTAAATGGCAGAGTTAAATCAGGCCTTGGGTCAAGGTGGTGAACAAGTTTGGTAGCTGGATAGATTTAGTAGCGCCTTTTAACAGAGCCACGAAAGGAGATTCGAGAGGACGTGGCTTGGATAATGAGGCAGCAGGGAGCATAGTCATTGGCCATAAGGTGGAGCTCCCATTCCAACACATCCCAGCGGAGGTAGCCAAGAGGTAACACCCTAGAGAAACCTTAAGGTGCACAAGGGAATACATGAGGGTTGATGTGGAGCAACTGCACAATGGGGAGGATTCTCATTGGACATAGGTGGAGCCCACTTACAGCTTGGCCCAACAGAGAAAGCTAGGGGGTATAAGCTTGCAAGTTTTGAGTGTGCGTGCAGAGGAAGTGCTCGGAGGTGGGCGTCAAGATAGATAGGATTGTGAAACAATGTAGGAGGAAATAGTGATATGAAAAGAATTGAGCAAGATACCCCTACCTTAATAGCTTAGCCCACGAAAGGTTTTCTGAAAGGATTTTAACATAGTAGGTAGAGGAGAGTCGAAACTAAAGATTATTAGAGAAAAAGAAAGAAATGGTCGGCAATCCTTTGGAAATTTTATGAAGGAAAAATGTGAAAAACCAAGCCACAGGACTCTTCCCTCCTCTGCCAGCAGAACACATGGAAACATTTGATTTTCCTAGGTTACGCAGAATGATGACATCAACAAAAACCAATCTTTAGATGACATGTGGCATATGTGATTTCAGCATGACATCATCTTGCAAGTTTTGGCTAGGAAGGTTTGACTGGTGTGCATAGAGGAACCAGAGAGTTGATTGGATGTCAAGAAGACATGGTCGTGTCAAAGCACAGACCAACGGAAAATGTGTCAGGTGAACCCCATGGGACGTGTAAGCCCACAAGGATCAATTCGGTGGAAATAAACGACCGCAAAATGTGTTTGGTCGATATAATAGAGCCAGAAGACAAAAATCTTGTCGATATTTAACAACTCCATCAAACGATAGAAGGTGTGTCTAGGTCATGGTTTTGCAGTGGTTTTCATGTGTTATGGTTGCCAAGAGACTTTGGGCCAAATATAAAGGAAAAACCCATTGGGACAAGTAGGCTAGAGGCTAAGGCTAGTCTAGGATTTGGTCTTGTGGGTGTTTTGTGACCAAGGGTGCAAAGGTTAAATACATAACAATTAAGCGCTTGGGGTAAAGCGTTACCCAAGCTTTTTTTTTTGTGGCGGTCTCTTTAGTTAGGGTGACCCATGGCCTTTGGGCAATTTTCAATGAAAATGGACATGGTGGGAAAGCATCCAAAGGACCTATGGGCTTATTGTAATTGGAAAGGGTCATGTGCTATGTAGAGCCTTGGGTTAAACGTAAATTAGTTGTGGGCTTGGGCTCTAAATTCAAAGGCATAGAATGGGTCAATAGCTCTTGGGCACTATGTTCAATATTTGGTAGACATGTCAACTTGGATACTCGCCATAACTTATATCTAGGCATGGATTGGTCAACAAGTGGATTAAAAAAATCCTGGGGCATCCAAGTAAATAAGGTTGGTGTCGTTGGTTTAATGGTGACTGTAAAGAACTATTGTCTCAAGATTGAAAGACCACAATTTGTAGAGGTAGTAGTTGACTCCAGAATAACCATGTGTAATGAACAAAGTTTGTATAATCAAAATTTAAATATTCCAGAAGACTTGGAATATCAAGATATCCATTGAAGATACAAGGATATATATTAAAATGTATGAATTATAATGATGATACAAATGAGATTGAGGGCCTACTTATATACCCTAGCAAAGTGTCCCTTTATGAACGGTCATGTCCTTAGGGACATACCTCTTCATTAAGTAATTACTAATTAATTATTATTTATGATGTGTTATTATTATTTATATTTACATTATCTATATCTATATTTTATTCATAACATTGTCTTCCTCCTCAAAAATCTTTATTATCGAAGCTTACTAATGAAAAAGCTTGATCTCTTTTTCTGTTTTGAATGTCTTCTCGTCTTGGAAATGTCATCTTCATTGATACATGACGACATGATCCTTGGAGCGAAAAGTAAAATTATCGAACTGAGAATGGATCTGACTATCCTAAATTAATCTTCTATGGAATTCTATGGTTATTGGATACTTTGTGTGAATTTTTATCACAAGACTGAACTACACACACATTAGTAGTCTTCGGAACATAAGCTAGTTGTTTATGTTATGAGCGATACAGATTCGAAGATTGATTGAGATGGTTGTTCTTGTGGTTTGGATGTAGATAAGGAATTTTTTGGTTTGTATTTCTCTTATCATGTGTGTGACAAGATTTTGATTTAGTTCAGGTTCTAATGTCATCGAGTTGGTTACAAAATATTCACTTGGAATTTTCATTGTCTCAATAAATGAATGTGTTTTTTCTTTAATTGAGTTGTCCTCTTCTTGTGTTGTAATATTCACTGGATAATTATTTATTCCTTTATATTCAACTTAGACTAAAGAATTTGACACTTCTTTTGTAATAAATTCTTGTAATTTGTTGTTCAATGATTTCTTGCCATTTTTGAGTTTCTTAATTTGTGTCAATAAATTCTCACTGTGGTCCTTGGGGCAAGTAACTTCTTCCTTTATGTTAGCAACGATTTTGTCAACTTCCCTTTGCATATTTTGTATCACCTTTTTACGTTATTGAGAAATTAATTTTGAAATACCTTGTATGTCTTCTGGCGTCACTGAATCAGGCTTCAAAGTAACATCCTGTAGCGTTATTTTTTTCCTTTTGTGGGAGAATATCATTTTTTTTTTTTTCGTATTTAGGATAAAGGACCCTATATTTTCCATCCAGGGTGATCCCAAAACAATGTCACTATCGTAAAAGAATAAGGTTTTCACGGTGAATTGCTGGATAAAAGTATAATCCACAATACTTATTTTTAGATTGCTTATGTCGTATTGTTTGTCACTTGTATTAACAAAATCCGTTTCAATTATATTCGATGTAGGAATCGTTAATTGGTTAGCACATTTAGGACTAACATAGTGACTGTATTCAGTAGGACTAATAGAGATTATAATATCTCTTCCTGCAATCGATGATTTGATTTTAAATAGTGTACTAACACATTTACCAAAGGTTTTTGGAAATATTACATTACTGGCCTCCATTTTTTCTTTTTTTGGGATGAGTTTTAGGGTTTAAAGGTAATCTTTTTATATTATATTTTTTTTTTAATATCTCGAAAAGAAAAAAAACTTAATGATAATTCCTTTTTTTTGCTTTTACTTCAAAATTAAATTAGAAGTAATATTATATTTACGAATAAGCCCATTTATTTTTTAATATCCCTCTCTCCACTATTATAAATTGGATTATCGATTAACTCACTATGCTCCACATTTAAAAATAACTTTCTAAATCTTGGCGCTTTTAAATACTTCTAATTTTAACTTTATGGTTATGAATAGTCACCACCAATGGGTACGATGTTTGACCTTTGATGCAGCCTCTTGGGATATGATAATACTATGGGAGTTGTAATTTATATCAATTAATATTAGACTCTAGACATAAATTACAACATAGCGATCTATGAGGAGTCGGGAGAACGAAATGGTGGTATGGTTTTGAGAGCTGAAAAGTCAACAGTTAGAAGGAAAATCAGTTGGCTACAGTGGTGGCAAAAGGCAATCGATGGTAGTGATGGCGTTGGTATTCGAGAGTAGTAGTGGAAATGGTTAATTACGAGTGGGGATGACTAGCATAAAGGAATGAGAATCTTGATTTTGGTGATTTTTCTAAGTTGTGATGTGGTTGGCCGCAATGGTTGTGGGAGAGATTTTAGTGGTGAAGTATTGAGGCTAACAAAAATGATGAATAGGGGCTTACAACAGAGTGAGAAAGTCAATAGAGGTTGTTGTTATGGAAGTGACACCTAGAATGCTTCGCCGTGCTAGTTGTGCTAGTTGTCACGAATTCTCTTTGTCTATTGTCAAGACCTTGGCCTAGTTTCAAGGCGGTATGCTCTTATGGTTGCCCAATGGCTACATTTCTGACAACGGTTTCAATGAGGATGGAAGCTCACTCTATGCAGCAGGATCGAGGTTGTATTTGGTAGACCGTGGGTATATTATTTATCCCTCTCCTTCATTTTTTTTCTTTTTTCTTTACTTTTTTATTTAATATAAGTTCCTTTTTTATTTATATTTATTTATATGTTATCTATATATAATATATATATATATATTATATATATATATATATTTTTTTTTTCTATTGTGGTTCACGGCCTGCAACTGGCCGCTACAATCCACAGGAACGGATCACGGCAGTTTCCCCGAAGGGAACTGCTCGTCGGCTTTTTCTATGCTAAGCCTGGCCCCAAGGGCGTCGAGGAGAATTTGACCCCGTGACTCCCATTGGCAGGTACTAGCAACGGGAACTCGACCATTTGAGCTATCCCTTGGGGTTATTATATATATATAAATATATTATATATATATATATAAGATTATATATATATATATATATATATATGATATATATATAATATATATATATATATATATATATATATATATATATATATAATTTTATTTTCAATTTTTTAAATATAATTTTATTTTAAATCATATATTTTTAATAGCTAAGGGTTTAGTAACGAAAAATAGAGAAACTCCAAACTCTTTGGAGCGAAATTCTTCAGTGAAAACAAAGTTGAAAAAATACGATGGTTAACGATCTGGATCAGATTGGCTTTGTGCAACGTTTGAGTAACCAAAGGATCGAACAACTTTGATAGTAATGTAATGAATAATGTTCGTATACCCAAAATTTAAATATTCCAGAAGACTTGGAATATGAAGATCTCGATTAAAGATACAATAAGATATATCACAATGTATGAATGATAATGATGATACAAATGAGAGTGAGGGCTTGCTTATATACCCTAGGCAAGTGTCCCTTTATGAATGGTCATATCCTTAGGGACACAACTCTTCATTAAGTAATTACTAATTAATCATTATTTATGATGTGTTATTATTATTTATATTTACATTATCGATATATATATATTATTCATAACACCATGCTTGAGCTTCCTTCCAAGTTATGATGAATTACATGGAAAATATGGCATGTAGTATTGATCTCTTCTATTCCTATGTGGTTTAAATAGAAACAAAGGAGAGCTATGCTGTGAGTACATGCATAAATTAATGGAGGAGCTCTTCGATTCTATAGTTTGACTGAGGTTTAATTATTAGTATGGAGAAACACACAAGTTTCCATTCTCCGAATTAATGGTGTGATAGTGAGAAAGTAATCAGATGTAATAACAAAATGGAGTGTCATGCAGAAGTAAGCTTTCAGGCAGTGTGGATAACAATAGAGACAACATCACTCACTGTGAGAAAGTGTAAGAAAACCAAGGATTACAGTTGTGAAATTGGGGGAATTATAGTATGGTTGAGAGAGATTAGTGGAGAGCTTTAAGGAGAGCATTTCTTAGAGAATGTCGAGTGGTCCTATGTTGTTGTGAGAGGCCGAGAGAGCTTGTGAAACAAAAGGGGATTATTATTGAGTATATGTTGCTAAGAGCAGAGAATCGAGAATAGTGTGTTGTTGCAGAGTGAGAAGAGACTTGATTCTTTCATGGGCTAAGTTTGAATGGAGGTTGTTGACTAGATCATAGGGCCAAGGGTAGAGGATAAAAGATAGTTGAAATTAGGTAGAGATCCCACTAATTGCAAAGAGAAGACATTTCCTTATTAATTATGGGTTGGAGCCTCCAAACCATAGATTTTGTGCCACCATATTTGTGGGTATCTAAATAAATATTGGGGGTTGGTGCATCGTGTAAGTTGGTGCTTGGTGCCTGCATAAATCCAAGGAGCTGCAACTTAGTGCTTGCAACAAATCCATGAAGTTGGTGCTTCATTTGGTGCTTATGTTAAGCTTATTAGGTGTCTACAGAAGAAGGGAGTTAGTGCTTCTTGCTAGTGGGTGCTAGCAAAAAATAAAAGGCATTTAGTGCTTCTTGTGAGTGATGGCTCACAAACAATTTGATGTAATAGAGTAGGTTCTTATTACATCAAATAATAAACAAGTTTTGTTGGTTTTTCTCTCATAAGGTTTTCCACGTTTGGGATTATGGCACAGGTTTGGTGCGATGGCACTGGTGTTGTCCTTGATGGCAACTCACTCTGGTGACAGATCATAGTTCAGGCACTCAGAAAGAAGAAAAGACATATACGCAGGTTCACTTTGACGAAGCCGCGTATACCCGCGGGTTGACGTTCCCAAGGCGCGTATGCGTATACACACACTTTCATGCAAAGAAAAGCACGTACATGTGGGAGAACTTACTTTTGGTCTGTGATATTTAGTCCTTGGTATTTGAACCTATGGTTTTGGGCCATGGTATCTTGTCATAAGTATTGATCCCAAGTATTGGGTCCATGGTATTGAATTGTTATGGTTTTTGAACCGTGGTATTGTGAAAGGCCTAAGGCTATAAAAGAGGAAGGAGATCATTTGGCAAGAGATCATCTGAATTAGTGAATATCTGATAAAGTGCTAGATCTGGAATATTGTGATTGGGTTATGGTGCAGATCTGGATCTGAATGAAGAAGGAACCTGAGCGCAAGGAGAAGCATAAGTTCTATTGATGGGTCAAAATATTAAGACTTGAATGATAGTATTTTTGTATGATTTTGATCTGTTCTATGTGGCACTTGCTTGATCTATAAATCTGGTAATCTGGGTAAACTAATATCTAAACATTTGAAGGGGTAAATTATCTTTATAGATTTGTACGTAGGTTCAGTGAAGCGAAGGCGCGTATACTCGCTATTTCTGTAAGTCACAAGAGCGTATACGTAGGTTGATCTTAGCATAGGAGCGTATAGACACAATTGTTGTAAGTCAAAGGGGCGTATACGCAGGTTGATCTTAGCACCGGAGCATATACCCGCAGTTGCTGTAAGTCAAAGGGGCATATACGCTGGTTGATCTTAACACAGAAGCGTATGCACATAGGTTTCTGAATATTGAAGTAGCGTACGTCTCTTAATTTATGTTCTAGCTACTTCTGTTGATTATTGCAGTGATCTGGGTTCAGAATTTGGGGTGTGGTTACAGTTACTATGATCTGGGTACAATTGTCAGAGAAGTGTTTATTTTGATCCAGTCTTGATTGGTGAAAAGGTGATTGGTTGATGCAGAAATTCTTGATGTTTGATTGATGTTATTTGTGGATCTAGTCTAAAAATTTATGAAACGTGGTCCCTGGAAGAAAGAGAAGGTTGTGTACTAGTATATAAACTAGTACAAGAACTAAGGGGTTTGTAGCTCCCTTCCAGGAGAAGCTAGAAAATGAGAGAGGGTTGTAGCTCTCTTTAGGTAGTAGCCTGCTTACTGGTAAAGGACTACACCAGTACAAAATCATAATAAAAAGAAGTTTCTAATTAAAAGAAGATAGAGATGAATTGCAGCAGGTGGTTTTCACCCACATTGGGTTTCCACATTATATCTTGTGTTCTTGTGTGTGGTTGTCTTCTGCTCTGTTTTACTGTTCCTGGTAACTTTTTACATGACTCTGTTGCATAAATTAATGATCAACAATTGTAGAATAAAGTAAATTATAAATCTGCAAAGTATACGCGGGTTTCCTTATCTGCAGTCGCGTATATACAAGGGTTCATCTAACTGAAGTAGCGTATATGTTCTGGGTTTGAAAAAGAAAATAATTGACCAGATAATGCTGATTCACCCCCCTTCTCAGTGTTATTTCCAACAATTGGTATTAGAGCAGGTCCTTCAGAAGAAGCTTGATCGCTTGAAGGAAGATCTATCATCATGAGCAACTATGAGAGAGAAGCATTGATCATGCCACCAATTTTTGATGGGACCAACTTAATCTATTGGAAGGTAAGAGTCACAACCTATCTTCAATCTCTTGGTACAGAAGTCTGCGATATCATAGATATAGGGTACATTTTTCCATCAGCAACTGCTACAGATCCGGCTGAGAAGAAGCAGTTGAAACAAATGCAAAGGCTGTCAACACTCTATTAGGATGTCTATCTCAATCAGAATTCATCAAGGTTATGCAGTATAAAACTGCAAAAGAAATATGGGATAAGATCATGCTAAGCTATGAAGGAGATGAGCAGCGAAAACGAACAAAACTTCAAACCCTCAGAATTCAGTATGAAAATCTTAGGATGTACAATGATGAAAGTGTGGCTAACTATTTCCTTCGTATAGATGAGATTGTTAATTGTATGAAAAATTTGGGTGAAGAAATAAAAGAGGCTATTGTGGTTGAAAAGGTTCTAAGATCTTTGTCTCCTAAGTTTGAATCAAAAGTCTCTGCAATAGAAGAAAAGGAGAATCTACAGAAAATTGCCATGTCGCAACTACACAGAATTCTAACCGCTTATGAAATGAGGAAAAGGGGACCATCAGACAGAAGAGAAGCCACATTCAAGGCCTCAGGAAAAGGAGATTCCTATGACTCAGGACATATGTCAGAAGAAAAGGAAGAATCAAATTTTGTCAAGAACCTTCAATGGGGTGCTGGAAGATTCAGAGGTAAGTTACCTTTCCAATGTTTTTCTTGTGGAAGAGTCGGTCACTATGCTGCCAAGTTTCCTCATAAAGATAAGCTTGACAAAGGTAAGGAACTTGTTAGATGGAACAAGAAATAGAATGTAAATAAGAAAAGCTATTACACTCATGAGGACAGTGATGGATTTTCAAATAGTGATGAAGACGAAAAAAGTAATAATTATAGACTTTAAATGGCTTTTGAAGATGATGATTTCATGGATGCTATAGATGAAGAAGGTCTTTATGAGGAGATTTCTAAACTCAAAATTTGTTTAGAAGAGAAAAATATGATTATTGATACTCTACAATTCCAACTGGCCGAAAGTGAAAAACATCATGAAAAGTTAGAGTGTGAAATTGTGGGACTTAGTAAAGAGATTGAGAAAACTAAAGCTCTTAATCTTAGATTTGTTAAAGGATATGAAACGTTAGATGAGATTATCAAAGTGTAACATTCTCCTCTAATCAAGACAGGTCTGGGATATAATGAAGAAGCAACTCAAGCGCAGAAACCACCCACCTCCAAAAGTTATCTTGATGCAGCAAGAAAAAGTGAGCAAAGGCCGAATAGAGATCACGAGGTAAATCAGGGACAATTTACCTCAAGAGTGAACAAAGACTATCAGGTAAATCAGGGGCAATCTACTTTAAGGATGAACAGAAGATACAGCCAGCCACAGGTAAAACCTTCTCAATTTGCCTCAAGAATGGATGTCAATAGAAACTACAATCACTTGAATGGTAGATTTGATAATCGCAGGAGTTTCTTCAATGGCCAATGTTTCTCCTGTCATAACTTTGGTCACAAAGTAGATCAATGTGTTGCCTATAAGACAATCATGACTAGAGAAGCTCAAACACAAAGAAATATGACTGGAATCATGAAAAGGGCCTACAATAACTTTTCTGCTCTTGAAAATGAAATAGAATGTTCTATTTGTAACAACTTCAGTCATGAAGATTCTGAATGCAAGAGCACGTTTCAGCAGACAACTTAGAAGGAACAAGCCTCAAGTGCCAAAACATGGAGAATGAAATAACCACAAATAGAAAGATGTGGTATAGCCTTATATGTGGAAGGGCAGGAAAATTAATGCTACATCGACAGTGGATGTTCGAAACATATGACTGGTGATAAAGAAAAACTTCAGTCATATAGTGCCTTGGAGAAGGAGAAGAAGGTCTCATTTGGAAATGACACCCCTGCACTCATAAAAGGTAAAGGTTCTATTCTTTTAAAAGAAAAGGTCAAAGCAGGAAATGTTATGTATGTTGATGGCTTAAAACATAATCTATTGAGTGTTAGTCAGATGTGCGATCAAGGAACAGAGGTAATATTTCAATCAAATGGATGTAGTGTTCGGGACCTTGACACAGGAGAAACAATGATCAAAGGCATAAGAACTCCAAATAATTTATACATATTCAAAGAAGGACAACAACAATGCTATCTGAGCAAGAATGGTGAACACTAGCTATGGCACTAGAGGTTGGGGCATCTAAGCTTCTCACATATAAGGAAAGCATGCAAATACCAAGTAGTTTGTGGTCTTCCAGACAATACAATATGCAAATCATGTCAGTTTGGTAAGAAAACCAGAACTAACTTCCCTGAGAAGGAAAGATCAGCTAGCAGGCCACTTGAGCTCGTCCATACTGATGTATGTGGTCCATCTAGGAAAAGGTCACCTCGGGGAGAAGAATACTTTATATTATTCATTGATGACTATTCAAGGATGGTTTGGATAGGACTTATGAAGCAAAAAGATGAAGCCTTCGAAAAATTCAAATCCTTCAAAGCTTTGGTTGAAAGCGAATCAGATCACAAAATTAAATGCCTCAGGTTTTATAGAGGTGGGGAGTTTACCTCAAATGAATTTTTCGATTTTTTTGAAGAACATGGAATAAGAAGAGAATTCTCTATAGCCAGGACTCCTCAGCAAAATGGAGTAGTGGAAAGGATGAACAGAACGGTTCAGCAAATGCCTCGTGCTATGCTTGATGAGTCTGGAACTCCCGCAACTTTCTGGGGTGAATCCGCATTTGCTGCAGTTGTTATTCTCAACAAAGCAAACGTCTAGGTGAACAACACTCAAACCCCTGATGAGCTCTGGTATGGTGAGACTCCTTCAGTAAAATATTTCAAGATTTTTGGAAGCAAATGCTATATCAAAAATACTGATGAACATCTTGGCAAGTTTGAACCTAGAGCAGATGAAGGCATTCTCCTTGGTTACTCTCCCCCCAACAAAGCTTACAAGTGTTATAATAAAAGGCTTGGAAAATTTGTTGAAAGCATTGATGTAGTGGTTGATGAAGAAGAAAACAGTCCTAGGCAGGTAAGATCTGAAGATTTCGAAGATGATGAGGACTATCCTTCAACATCAAATCAGACTGATGATGAAGAAGAAGCTCAAGAGGCACCAGAGGAACAGATAAGGACAGAAGAGAAGACTCCATCTAGATACGTTCAAAAGAATCATCTAGAAACTCAAATTTTGGGGCAGAAAGAGGCAGGTATACAAACAAGAAGAACAATTGCAGAAGATTCAAGCTATTTGGCATTACTCTCCTCCACTGAACCACAAAATGTAAGAGAGGCATGCAAGGATGAATGCTGGGTCAAAACAATGGATGAAGAACTTGAGTAGATCGAAAAGAATAACACTTGGGAGTTGGTTCCTAGACCAAAAGATAAGAATGTCATAGGGACAAAATGGATCTTCAAAAACAAGTTGAATGAAAATGGGGAAGTGATTAGAAACAAGGCTAGACTTGTTTGTAAAGGGTATGCACAACAAGAAGGAATAGACTTTGAAGAAAATTTTGCTCCCGTTGCTAGAGTTGAGGCCATCAGAATGTTCCTTGCTCTCTCTAGCTTTCAGAAATCAAAGTATTTCAAATGGACATGAAATCAACCTTTCTGAATGGAGACTTAGAAGAAAAGTGTACATTGAGCAACCAGGGATTCATCCTTGGTAATGATTCAAATCTTGTATGCAAACTAAAGAAGGCTCTCTATGGTCTCAAAAAGGCTCCAAGGGCTTGGTACTATCGTCTGGACAAATACCTTCATCAACAAGGTTTTTCAAAAGGATCAGTAGATAACAATCTTTATATAAAAATTGAAAATAACAAATTACTAATACTTGTTGTGTATGTAGATGATATCATCTTTGGCAGCAATGAAGAAGCTATGAGTCAAACCTTTGCCTTGGTAATGCAAAAGGAATTCAAAATGTCTTTGCTTGGAGAACTGGCATATTTTCTTGGTTTACAAATCCAACAAAATAAAGGTAGTATCTTTTTATCTCAAACCAAGTACCTCAAGCAGATCTTGAAGAAGTATGGCATGGAAGATTCGAAACTAGTATGTACTCCTATGGTCAAAGGATGCAGCCTCAGTGCAAACGATGAATCAACAACAGTGCATCAACCAACCTATAGATCCATGATTGGAAGTTTGCTCTATTTAATAGGTACCTGACCAGACATCATGCATGCAGTAGGAATGGTTGGAAGATTTCAGGCAAATCTTAAGGAAACTCATCTTCAGCAAGTAAAGAGAATTTTCAAGTATCTTCAAGGAGCTCAAAACTATGGCCTATGGTATCCTAGAGATGCGGATCTCACTCCTCATGCTTATACAGATGCAGATTGGGCTAGAAGCGTGGATACAGAAAAAGCACTAGTGGCGATGTATTCTTTATGGGTTCCAGATTAGTATCTTGGTTTAGCAAGAAACAAAGTTTTGCTGCATCCTGTTGCAGCCAGCTCCTTTGGATGATGCAAATCTTGCAGGATTATCAAATCACTTGAACTCCACTGATCTCCATCTTATGTGATAATACAAGTGCAATCAACATTTCGAAGAATCCAGTCGTGCATTCAAAAACCAAGCACATACCTATCAAATATCATTTTCTTCGGGAACAAGTGCTGGAACAAAAATTCAAGTTGGAGTATATTCCCTCTAAGGAACAAGTTGCTGATATACTCACAAAACCACTACCCAGGGAAACATTTGAATACCTCAGACAGAAGCTGGGAGTAGTTGATGCTTCATCCTGCTGTTGAAACTTGTCTATTTCAGAGAAAAGTTGTTCTACGTGAGTTGGATGAGGAGGATCCGCGTACATACGCCAGTTTATGCAGATACAATCACGTATATGGAGGTTTGAAGGATATCAGTAGGGATAGACTCTGGTTGAAGATAGTTTAATATGGGTCTGACAAAGACCATCTGGCACAGGTTCAGGGGGAGTAGATAATGTTCTAGTGATGCATTGTTGGCATTACCTTAGAAGCTTTTGGTGAAACACATGCAGAGGAAGAACATAACGAGAACATGGTTGCTGATCTGTAGAGTGATTGACAGATGCTGCTGATATTAGTTATTAGTGACTTTCATAAGTCTTTCTATTTCATCTCTATGTCATGTATATCGTTTATTGTCAAGGTCATGTAACAACCTATTTTGGTTTCCCCACTATGCCTGGGATGAATGATGTAATGGACATGGTTGTCTTATGTAAATTTCTGGTGTATCCCCACTTGGTTGGGTGATGGATGTATGTTGGTGATAGGAAGGTCTTTTATGATGTATAAGTCATGGTTATTCTTGAAGAACATCTTTTTGCAGATCTTGCCTACAAGTCAGGGGGAGCTTGGTCAGCACAGCAGAACAGAGATTTTAGCTTGTACTCAGGAGGAGCACAACCCTTTGCCCTTGATGACAAAGGGGGAGAATGAATTTGAGGATCTTGGGGTTTCCATCAAGTCCAAAGGGGGAGATTGTTGGCATTATGGCACAGGTTTGGTGCTATGGCACTGGTGTTGTCCTTGATGGCAACTCACTCTAGTGACAGATCACAGTTCAAGCACTCAGAAAGAAGAAAAAGACATATACGCAAGTTCACTTTGACGAAACTGCGTATACACACGGGTTGGATGTTCCCAAGGTGTGTATGCGTATCCACGCACTTTCATTCAAAGAAAAGTGCGTACATGTGGGAGAACTTATTTTTGGTCCGTGATATTTAGTCCTTGGTATTTGAACCTATGGTTTTGGGCCATGGTATCTCATCATAAGTATTGATCCCAAGTATTAGGTCCATGGTATTGAATTGTTATGGTTTTTGAACCGTGGTATTGTGAAAGGCCTAAGGCTATAAAAGAGGAAGGAGATCATTTGGCAAGAGATCATCTGAATTATTGAATATCTGATAAAGTGCTATATCTGGAATACTGTGATTGGGTTATGGTGCATATCTGGATCTGAATGAAGAAGGAACCTGAGCGCAAGGAGAAGCATAAGTTCTATTGATGGGTCAAAATCTTAAGGCTTGAATGATAGTATCTTTGTATGATTTTGATCTGTTCTATGTGGCGCTTTCTTGATCTATAAATTTGGTAATCTAGGTAAACTAATATATGAACATTTGAAGGGGTAAATTATCTTTATAGATCTGTATGCAGGTTCAGTGAAGTGAAGGCACATATACTCACAATTTCTGTAAATCACAGCAGCATATACACAGGTTGATCTTAGCACAAGAGCGTATACACGCAGTTGTTGTAAGTCAAAGGGGTGTATACGCAGGTTGATCTTCGCACAGGAGCGTATACCCGCAGTTGCTGTAAGTCAAAGGGGCGTATACGTCAATTGATCTTAACACAGAAGCGTATGCACGCAGGTTTCTGAATATTGAAGTAGCGTACATCTCTTAATTTATGTTCTAGCTGCTTCTGTTGATTATTGCAGTGATTTGGGTTCAGAATTTGGGGTGTCATTACAATTACTATGATTTGGGTACAATTGTCACAGAAGTGTTTATTTTGATTCAGTCTTGATTGGTGAAAAGGTGATTGGTTGATGCACAAATTCTTGATGTTTGATTGATGTTATTTGTGGATCCAGTCTAAAAATTTATGAAACGTGGTCCCTGGAAGAAAGAGAAGGTTGCATACTAGTATCTCAACTAGTACAAGAACTAAGGGGGTTGTAGCTCCCTTCCAAGAGAAGCTGGAAAATGAGAGAGGGTTGTAGCTCTCTGCAGGTAGTAGCCTGTGTACTAGTAAAGGACTGCACCAGTACAGAATCATTGTAAAAATAAGTTTCTAATTAAAAGAAGATAGAGACGAATTGCAGCAGGTGGTTTTCACCCACATTAGGTTTCCACCTTATATCTTGTGTTCTTGTGTGTGGTTGTCTTCTGCTCTGTTTTACTGTTCTTGGTAACTGTTTATATGATTCTATTGCATAACTTAATAATCAACAATTATAGAATAAAGTAAATTATAAATCTACATAATATATGCGGGTTTCCTTATCTGCAGTTGTGTATATACGCGGATTCATCTAACTGAAGTAGCGTATATGTTCTGGGTTTGAAAAAGAAAATAATTGACCAGATAATACTGATTCACCCCCCCTCTTAGTATTATTTCCAACAGTTAAACCTCTATGTCTAACGTGTATGATGCTCATGGTTCTTGTGGTCATGTGTTGATTTATGTTGCTACACATGATATGTTGTTTATTGCTCACATGAATAATTTTCAAGTTTGGATGTTAAATATAAATTGGTAGAATAGTAAAATTAGCCTTAATATGGAGGTGCCACCCCTCAATATTAAAACTGTTTTGAACAGTTGGTATCAAAGCCTTTTTCCTTTAAGGATACCTTAATTGCTCAAAGGTAGATCAAAGGGAAAGAATGGCCAATGAAGTTTGGCTAACACCATAGGGAGATCCATTTTCGAATGGATCAGATTATGGGTTCTCAAAGATTAGAATGGAAGCCTCTTTAATAGTAATCAATGAAGATATTTGGTTGTCTGTGATATATAGAGAGATGAATTCGTTTAATACAGAAACCAAGAGGATTATTGTGGAAGGGTTATCAAATCTATATGCTAATAGAGTGAGGCCTTGTGAGACAACAAAGGAAATGTTGGACAAATTGCAATTTCTATATGGAGGAGAAAGTTATGTAGCAATAGAGGAGGTTGATGAACCTTGTTGCTCAAATAGTGAACCTGAATCTGTGAAGTTTGCTAATAATGAGAAGAAGAGAAGAAGAGAAGGAAGAACAAGAAGAAGAAATCTCAAAAGAAAGATGCTCAAAAGATTGAAAAAATCCTTCTTCCAGTGAGAAAGTTGTTACTCATCACTCTTGAGGGGATGATGAAGAATCATATTAGAGGCCATGCTGCTGAGAAGGTACGTTATTACTCTATAATAAGTGTGAAAAAATAGGTCATTTATCTTCTAGATGTTCATGTGAAGCTTCTAAAGGAAGGAATATAAGTTCATCTAGTAGTGATGCAATAGAAATAACAAATGAGGGATACACTAAATAAGAATAGGGATCCCAAATGTGCTCATCCATAGGAGAAAATAAGAGTACCAATGGTATTGATGAAGAAGGGATACTCCTTAGACCCGTGGAAGATTCCATGGACACAGAGAGAAATTTAGATCTATGTGGTGATTCAGATAACACCTCTTATAGTGAGGAAAAGGATCTAGATGAAAGGATCTATGTTAGAATGGAGCTAATCTCTATTCTAAAAGAAATCAAGGAGCTATCATAAGTAATCTCAAACAAAAATAGAAGTTGCATGAATATGATCTTGAGAATGAGAAGTTGAGAAAAAAAATTATAGATTTAAATTCTCAACAAGTAGAGGCTAGCAGATCGAATAGGCTATTAAAAATTTAGTTGAATGAGAAGGAAGTTCACTGAGAGAGACTACAGGCTAAAGCAGTCTCATAGAGACATGAACTAGAAAAAAAAAAAGTTGTCTCAATATCAGAAGCGTGAAGAGAGCATAAAGGCCTTGGATGAAATGCTTGTTAAGAACATATCACCTCTCATCAAGGTTGGTTTTGGTACCAACAACAATAAAGGAAAAGAAGTTGTTGGATTGCAACAAGAACGAGTAAAGTAGAAGCAACAAGAGAGGAAAATGAAGCAACAACAAGGAGAGCAACAGAAGAAATCTAAGCAGCAACAAAGAAGAGTGCATGGAAAAAATTCAAATAGCCATGGAAGGCACATGAAGAACCAACATAGGTCCTTTCCCCCTCAAGGACAATGTCCTCAAAGTGAAGGTTTCTTCATTTCTAGAAATCCCTTTTATGGTTATTTTTTTATTGCAATAATTTTGGACTTAAAGGCATACACTGTAGATGGCGTGTAAGAAAAAAAATGTGTTGGGTACCAACAACCGAATAATACACAAAGTGTCCAGGAGAAGGCATGTTGGCTATGAGGGAATGTCTAGTAGGAATGATTCCAAGCATAACAATATTTTGGCCCCATGCCTAAGCCCTGTTAAATGTTAGGGTCCAATCCTAACCCCTTTATTTACGTAATAGGGTCAAATCATAGTTATAGCTAGTTAAAGAGTCAAAAAGGCTCATATTAATAATTGTAAGTGGTTGACCCGCATTTAAGAAAGGGATCACAAGTAGTTGCAAATGGGCCATGGTATTAGATAGATGGTATTGAGAGAACCATGGTATTGACCCATGGTATTGCATGTATGAATCCTATATAAAAGATAGAAGCTCCCCATTGAGGAGCATCACGTCTTATTTTTTAATTGAGCTCTGTTCTGCTGGAGCTTGCCCCCTCGAAGAGGTAGGTGAACATTGCTTTCATCTCTCAATAATAAAATACTTGTTGTTTTTCTCATATTGTTCTGTGTTCTAGGTTGTATTTCTTCATATATTTGGTATTTTGGCATCTCCTCGCAAATTAAGAGCATAACAAGTGGTATCAAAGTGCTTTCTAGGGCTGGTGGTATCTCAATTTTTGGGAAGATTTTTTTTTTAGGCTAGAGACATGTTTCGACATCTTTAAACCATGGAATTTTTCATTGAGTGCATAAACTTGGGAATTTGGGGAGGCATGCACACAGGAAATACAAGAGGTGGTCATGCTTGTTGGACTCTCTTGTAACCCTTGTGGGTACCCTTTCAAGTAGTAGCGCACTAGACAGAACCACACACAGACTATGTTCCACGTACCCTGAGAATAGGACTCGAGGTGATTACTTGTGCGTATGATAGGCTAGTTAGGTATTACAGCTAAGGGTACAATTGATCCTCCTTAGTTAGTGCCCTAAAAGATTGGGTTGAGTACTACTATTGGACCCTTATATATATTGTGATCTATAGCACCTGACACTCCTTAATACCATAGTTCCCTTGCCTCTCTGAAGATTTCCCATTATATTCTTTGCCAGATCAGATATAGCAGTTGGGGTTCTATCACCACTGTAACAATCAGATCCACTAGTTAAGGTTCTATCACCACAGTACCATTTAGATCTAGCACTTGGGGTTTTGTCGCAACCGTAGTCCAACTCACATTCAACAGTTGGGGTTTTGCAAGCATATCTGACCATTTGTGCAATGAGGCTTGTTTTTCCTATACCTTGAGCTGATTCTCGTAGGGCATTGGGCAGGATTAAGTTTTCTAGAAATTGGCGACTGTTGGTCACTTTAATTGCTGATTAAAGTGCTACATAAATTGTCAACCCAAGGAAGTCTGGTGATTTCAAAGGTGATTGCGTACTATATGTACTCAATTCTAAAAGCACAAAAAGTTGTAGTACAAACAAATCACACCTTGCTTTAATAATTGAAGCTCCACTTCGTGTTACAACAAATATACTTTATTGCAGATATCTATCAAGAAGTGCTTAATTTCATTCAAGGAATAATCTAGCAGAAAGAAATAAATCTGCAAAGGAAAATAATGGCTATGCTATAACAGAGAATCAGGACCCTATCCTTGGAGCGGGAACCTTTAGCACCTGCCTTTATTTATCTAGCTCGCCAAAACTCAATCACCGGTGAGACACTCATGAAATAACTTTAACCAATGCAACAATCGATTAAGAAAGGGACAGAGTTTCGGCAAAGATAAAACAATATCCATAAAACAATACTTGTTAAAAAGGTATGAACAAAAATCACACTTGACACACTGCAGAAATATAATGGGCGAATCTTGTGATGAAGGTGGGCCCTGTCCTTCTCACAAGATTCCACAGGAGATGAGAACTAGAAAAAGATGTTTAGAACAAGAGTTTTATTCATCCATCAATATGTCATGTTATAGAAAGAAAAGATTCTAGTCCTGTCTCTTCAACTCAACCTTTTTCACAATCTGTTCATCCCCCTTCTAATGTAGATGTCTCCTCTTTATAAAGAGGAGAAATCTATTACAAAATATTTACATTATATATTCTATTTCAACCCATTATACAAAAATAGGGAAATTGGTTTGCCATCAACAAAATGCTATTACAACAATATTTTTTTAGATTACGGGCATTACATCCAATGTAACAGCTTCCTCAGTGATCAATCTGGTTCATTTGTTGCTGTCAAATTTGGAACACAAATCTCAACTGTTTTAGCTTCGAGATTTGCGTGCCATTCTTGTTGTTTCAGCAATTGCAAAAATAGTCCCACCAACTCTAGGCAGTTTCAGCAACGTGGGCTACACATCATTCTTTAATTGTTCAACAACTAATCAATCCAAAGATTAATTATGAAGATAGCATGATTATATGTTAAATAATTAAACATATAGTGATGAGAAGAATCGCTGCATACCTTTGGAATAATTGAGTCAAAACACTAACAAGGACTTTCAAATATGGGTTGAAAAGGGTGACATTATAACAAAATGTATAGTCAGAAAGAGACAATATGAGGTCCTAACATCCCCCCCAACTGAAACGGATGCATGTCCCCATGCAAATTTTACTCTGAGTCTGAGTCGGAATACTGGGATGCATAGTGCAAATTACTTATATAGTAAGAATAGAAGGTGCTGCCAGCCATGTTTCTGAAACCTTGGGCATTCTAAATTCTCTGCCATGCTACAAGCTCCTCCTTTTTGGACAATGTGAAGTGAGCCTTATATTGCTATGCTGGCAACCAAAGAAGAGGGAAGTGGAAGTGATAACCCAACCAGTTTTGGGCACACTGTTGAATGCATTTCACATAATTAGCTAGCCTTGATATCGCTGTTTGAAGATTAGGAGGGTTAAAAGGATGATAATCTCTCCTCTCCTTAGGGAAATGTTCCCAAAATAGATTATTTTCTTGTATGGTCATAGTTCCCTTAGTCTTGACATAATGTTGGCAGTCCTTTAAGACTGCTACTTGTAGTTCTCTAATATGCTCAGTCATTCCTAGCTCTTGTAAAACCCGTCGATGTTCAGCAATAAAAGCAGCGGCATTATGTGGCTCAGCTCGGATCCAGAGAAGGCAGTTCTCTTCATTATGTGTTGCTGACATGAAAGCATTTTGCCAGGTAAGCTGATTGGCCAGGAAAGAAACGAAGGTTCTAATCTGAATGTCACCAACGAGAGGAATCAAATTAAGCTTCCTATCTTTAGGCATGGCCCCATTATGAAGATAGAGTTCACATAACAAATTTTGTTCACTAATTGATGCTTCTGCAAAAGTTTCAATAAACTGCTGAGGTGTAGACACCTCGTGGGGTTGTCCATCTCTAATTGCTTTCACTTGGAAGAATGCTAGGCATTCTCTTAAAAACACAGAATAGTTAAAGGATGGTTTTCTAGTGGCAAATAATCTTTGAACTAGGTCGAAGATAAGAGATAGTCTGGTTTTTAGCTTTTTGTTTTCCTTGTGCTGTGCACAAGACTGTTCTAGGACTTCCCAATTTCTATATACATCATTCTGCCACACTGATTTATGTTCTTGTAATGCCTTTTCTTATGACAGAGCATATTCTTTCCTCCATGTATCCCTAAGTTCTTGAAAACTAGAGGTCTGAGTGAAGACAGTCCTTGCACACCGGGGTTCAGTCTAAGTGAAGATAATCCTTGCACACTGGGGTTCAGTCTGAGTGAACACATTCTTCGAAGACTTTGGTGCTGGTTTTTCAGCTTTAACAACTGGGGTAGGCCGGGGTACTTATGGTTTCGTTTCTTCTTCATAGGTCTTTGAAGGCCCTGCTCGTTCTTGTGTAACAGCAAGGTATTCCTTTTTAACTATGACAGGAGTAGATGCATGGGTGGGTCTAGGCATTGGGACTTTGATTATCTTATAACCAGCTCAAGAATAGAGATCACCACACTGGCTGCACATGTATTCATTATATCGATCCTTTTCTGCACTTTTCTTAGCTGCAGATGCTACCTGAGCTAAAATATGCAGATTGAGTTCTTTTTCATAAGCTTCCCTTGCCATCATTAACTCGTGCTTATAAACCTCAATGTCAAATTTCAAAAACTCATTTTCTTTCTGAAGGGAGGCTAAAGTAACTGAGCCTTCTGTAGCAGTTGCAGTCTCTGTAGCAGTTATGGGTTCCAGTGGATGGGAGGATCGTTGTTCAATGGCAACTTCATCATTTCCATCCTCAGTAGGTGGTTCCTGTGTGTCAAATGCTAAGTCATAGCAGCTATGTCTTGGTTTGTTTCTTGTTCATAATCGTCAGCAGGTGGTTCTTGTGTAGCACCTACTGGACTAGCAGCTAGTTCTTGTGTAACAGCTACCTCTAGGTCATCTACTTTTTGTTCCTTGACAGGTGGTTCTTGTGTAACACCTATTAGGTCAGTGGCTAGTTCTTGTGGAGCAGCTACATCTAGGTCGTCTATCTTTTGTTCCTCAACAGGTGGTTCTTATGTAACACCTGTTAGGTCTGTAGCTGGTTCTTGTGGAGCAACTACATGTTGTACATCGTCTTGGGTGTCTACTTTTGATAGATCAGTAGCTGGTTCTTGTGGGGCAGCTGCATCTTTTGAAAGGAACGATGTCCTGAGGAAATTGCATTTCGGTACCTGAGGGTGAGGAAGGGAAGGATTCAGGGCCTTGGGGGTGTGGTGAGATATGGGGCTTCAGGCTAATGGGTGGGGAATTTGGGGTGATGGTCTCAGTTGCTACTTAAGAAGACTTCCTCGTTCGTCTTCGTGGCAGGAAGGTGGGAAGTACAATGGTTTTCCTCTTACGAACATTTTTCCTTTGGGTAAGAGGGTCATCAGTAGTAGCAGCTTATTTAATTGAGGCTCTTGTTTGTCTTTTTAGTGAGGGTGCAGCCTTTTCTTGTCTTTTCCTTTTTAGCTTGGCAATGGGGATATTTTCATCTGAATCATCACTAGGGATATGGACTGTGGGAATGGATGATTCAGGTAAGTTAAGGGATGGAGTAGGTACGGGGGAGGGGTCAAGTGGATTGACTATTGCAGGTGGTGGAATTTTTAAGGAATCAAAGATGCTCCCTAGTTGTTGAACAGAGGGATTTTCAATTTGTTGCGAGATTCCAGGGGTCCGTTGAGGATTTTCAGCGTCTAATTGGGGAGTTTCGGCTGCTGTTCGAGAGATTTCAGCAGTTTCTTGAGGATTTTTGGTTGCTAGTTGAGGAGTTTCAGCAACTTCTTGCGGGTCTTTAGCTGCTGGTTGAGGAACTTTAGTGGATTCCTAGGGTCGGTTGTTAAGGAGAGAAGGATTTTGCAGGGTAAAGCCCCTCTAAATTAGAAACAGAACCAGGCAATGGTGAGTAAGGGATAGGAGTGGGTACTTTGCATGCATGGAATAATGTGACATGTTCTTTAGACACCCAAGTAGATAGTATGGCATATTTAATAAACGACCATGTCTTAAATGATTCAAAAACACAAATTCATACTGGTACACTACCTGGTAACGTCCCTCGCAGGTGAAATAGTGCTTGACAAACTTTGTGACCTTCGGCCATGGAGGTGGTAATGAATGAAGTGCAACACCCCTGCCTTTCGGTTCAACCCGCTCTCCTGGTAGAAGAAAATCTTGCTGTGCGTTCAGAATGAGGTGTTTATGACTAAACCAACGAATACCATCGGTTGGTAACCCTGAAACTTGCGTTATATCCTCTTCTTTTACCAGAATTCGCACTCCCTGAACATTAGAATATCCTTCCCTTAAAGCCTTCGGAAATAATCCACCCAGCCTGCTTGCTGAAAGATTTGATATGCTTCTGGGTACAATTCCAATAGAGCTGTTAAACCAGGTTCATTTCAAATAGCATTGCCTCCCATTGTTACTGGTTTAGTAAAATGCACAGTACAGAACCGAGTTACCGCAACCGAAACAGAGTAAGATATTGCAAATGAGGTTGCGACATAATAAAACAGAGGTGGGGTGACGAGACATAGTCATGATAAAATGACGGTGATTGGCATATCGGTTAATAATTGAAAAATTTTGGTATTCCCTCCCAACTGCAGCTGAAATGATAAGTTTGAATGTACGACAATTTTGGTAATCATATCAAAATCTTCTCATTAACTACAGTTTAATATTTACACATAAACACGCATACCTCACGTTTTATCTTCGATTGTCGTGCTGAAAATATAGTCTCGTCATTGATGGATCACCAATGGTTATGAAAAGGGGTTGTAAGATATGAGGGTATTTATATGAAAGGCTCTCTATATTCACAGAAGGCGGTAGTGAAGGGACACAATTATCAAGATCAATGGATGATTCTCTCAATGAAAGTGATATGTATTGATAATTTTTGAGAGGAACTGATGCCTAAATCTCGGGAAAAATGGGAAAATTGATGCTTCTTAGGGAAAGATGGAAAAGGTGGGTGTTTCAGCAATGGAGAAATTGGTGTTTCAGCAACGAAGAAAATGGGGAAAAATTAGTGTTTCAGCAACGGGAAAATGGTGTTTCAGCAATGGGAAAAATGGTGTTTCAGCGACAGGAAAAATTTGCTATTTAAGCAAAAATAAGAAAATGTTGCTAAAGGGTAGTGTGAGGGAATGGATTATGAATTCAAGTGAAATGGAAATGTTTCCCAAATCGAAATCGGATCCTTCTTACAATGGAATTGTTCTTTTCAGCCAGCCTCCGAATCTAAGACCTGCAAAATAATGAATTGTAACATGGCAACCCTTGACAGGGATTATTAGTTAAAATATACTAATCTTCCAAGAAATATATAATACAAAAGTTAAATACAATGAGGGGCAGCAGACTCCCCTAAAAAGACATAATATGAATCTGCCATGCAAGTGGCCTTGAAATCTTCTTTAGAAATAGATTGCTGGTACAAACAGAGCCGATACCCATTTACCAAAAATGGTGTTCTAGAGTCATCAATTGTCAGGAGCCTTACTGTACCATTTGGAAAAACAATATCTATCTCGTAAGGTCCCAACCACCTTGTTCATAGTTTTCCTTGAAAATTTTCAAAGCGAGAGTCATACAATAGAGCCCAATTACCTTTTTGGAACTGCTTATGCTTAATGGTTTTATCATGCCACCTGGTTCTTTGCTGTTGTATCATAGTTGTTTGATGGATGGCATCCAACCATTTTTCATCCAATTCCTGAAGCTGCTGCAACCTAGCTGTCTGTGCATCAGTCAAGTCAAGGTTAACAGCTAAAGCAGTCCTTAAGGTTTTGATTTCAAATTCGACTAGAAAAACAACACTTTTACCATAAACTAATTCATAAGGTGAAAAACCTGTAGTATTCCTCCAGGTAGTTCTGTAAGCCCATAATGCTTCAGGAAACCTTTGAAACCAATCCTTTCTATTCTCCTTTACTGTTTTTGTTAAAATGGCTTCTATGAATTTATTTGTACTTTCCATCTGCCCATTGGCTTGGGGGTGATAAGTTGTAGTCATTTTATGATTAATATGATATTTATGAAGTGTAGCTTTAAAGACATGGGAGTTGAAAGGAGGTCCTCCATCTGTGACTAGCTCTCTAGGCACTCCAAACCTAACAAAGATTTCTTCAAATAGAAAGGTTAAAACAGATTCCTCATTAGCTCTAATAAGTTCCTTAGCTTCCACCCATTTAGTCATATAATCCGTGCAAACCAATATGTAAACTCTTTGATTGGATGGAGGATTGATGGGTATAAAATATAGAGTCCATCTTTCAAAGGGTTCAAGTATTACGTGGAGGTTTAGTGGAATTTCATCTCTATAATTAGATTGGCCCATTCTCTAACAACTATCATAGGCCCTAACATATTTTTTCACATCCTTAAAAAGTGAGGGCCAGTAATAACCCATCCTGAGAACTTTATGTGATGTTCTCTTATCAACAAAATGCCCTCCACAAGGGCCATCATGACAAGCCTTCAGTATGTCGTAAACCTCATCTTCTCTAATGCATCTTCAAATTTCTTGATCAAGTCCTGTATGAAAAAGACACCCACTTATGCAGCTGTACCGAGCACTTTGTTGAATGATTCTTCTTTTCTCTCTATGTGATAGGTGTGATTGTAACTTTCCTGCAACCAAATAGTTGGCAATGTCTGCATACCAAGGTGAGTGAGCAGATACTGCAAATAAATATTCATCGGGAAAGGAATCATCTATTGGAATATTATCATCAGTGTTTATCTGAGAAAGGAAATCAGCAACTACATTTTCTTTACCTGGTCGATCTACAATTGTAATATTAAATTCTTGTAGTAATAATAACCATCTGGTAACTCAAGCATTTGTAACAAATTTATTCATGAAGTACTTAATGGCCAAGTGATAAGTATGAACAAAAGTAAGGTAACCAGTAATATAATGTCGAAACTTATTAATAGCATAAATGAATGCTAAGAATTCCTTCTCAGTAACCATATAATTAAGTTCAGCAGGGGTCATATTCTTACTAATGAAATAGATAACATAAGGAAGATTATTTCCTTCTTGACCCAAGACAGCACCAATTGCAATGTCTGAAGCATCAGAGGATATATGAAAGGGAAATGCCCAATCAGGTCCCCTTAGAATAGGAGTTGTAGACAACTGATGCTTAATTTCATCAAATGCTTTTTGGCAATCATCAGTCCACTTGAATTCAACATTTTTCATAAGTAACGCAAACAAAGGAGAAGTTATTTTAGAAAAATATTTGATAAATCTTCTGTAATACCCAGCATGTCCTAAAAAACTTCTTACATCAGTTTCTGTTATGGGGATAGGAAGAGTCTAAATTACCTATATTTTAGATGGATCAACTTGAATCCCTAGGAATGAAATGAAGTGTCCCAATACAATTCCTTCATTCATCATCATAAGACATTTTTTGGTACTTAAGGCAAGATAAGCTTCTATGCAATGTTTATGTACTTTCTCAAGGTTTTGTAGTGCATCTTCAAAAGTCACGCCATAAGGGGTAAAGTCATCCATAATATCTCCAAAGAGTCATTAAGCATATCATAGAAAATTCCTATCGCTGCTCTTTGAAATGTTGCTGGAGCATTACATAGTCCAAATGGAAAAACTCTATAGGCAAAAGTTCCCCATGGACTAGTAAAAGTGGTCTTGTCCTGGTCTTGGGGTGCAATTTTGATATTGTTATATCCACTAAAACCATCTAAAAATGAAAAGAATCTCTTTCCTGACAAACTGTCAAGCACCTGATCAATAAATGGCAAGGGGAAATGATCTTTTTGAGTGGCTTTGTTTAAGGCTCTATAATCTACACATACTCTCCATTTCCCATTTTTCTTAGGTACTATTACTAATGGAGAAACCCATTCACTGTCAGAAATAGGGTATATAAACCCTGCATTAAGCAGTTTTTGAAGTTCTCCTTTAACAATTTCCCTTAGATTGGGGTTCATTCGTCGCTGGGGTTGACAGACTGGTCGAGACCCCTCGTTGATATAAATATGATGGGTACATAATTCAGGAGAGATCCCTTTCATATTTGTGTAGTCCCATGTGAATGCTTCCTTATTTTCACGAAGTAACTTCATTAACTGTTGTGTTTCAACATCTGTCAAGTTAGGGTTTATATTCAATGTTTTGACAGGTTCGATTTCCCCTGTTATACTCTTGGAGGGAGTATTAGTTGATGTTTGAGATAAATTTTCAGATTTAAGGTTTTGCTATGTTTCAGGTTCCAAAATTGCAGTTGAGTGATCATATGTTTCAGAGGTAACCGAGGAGGGTTCAGAAATAAAGTTACTAATTACTTCATCCTCGGTGGTGTCTTTAAAAGTTAAGGCTTGTCTAATGGTCAAAATGGGTTGAGTATCCTCATCATCATAATCTAACCATACAAAATTATCATTGTTAATCGTAGGTGTAGCATGAGGGTAGAGAGTGAGCTTCTTAGTTTCAGATCCATTAGAAATTGTCATTGAGCCCTATCTACAGTTGATAAAGGCATCTGCCATAGCTAGCCAGGGTCTTCCCAAAATCAGTGGATGTCCCCCCAACTTTGTTTTAGTTTGTAACACAACAAAGTCAGTTGGGTAGTTCCAAGATTCGACTGAAATTATTAGGTCTTCAACAACCCCTTCTGGTTTGATTGTGGAATGGTCAACAAGCTCTAGAATAGTTGGTGTCTCTCTAATTACATTCTTCAACTGTAATAATTGTGTAGTTTCAAGGGTCATAATATTTATGGCAGCACCTAAGTCTACCAAAACTCTAGAAACAAAATTTTTTCCAACCTGTACTGTAACTGTAAGATGACCAGGGTCACCATATTTTACAGGAGGGGTTTTTCCCATCATTAAAGCAGCTAGATCACCCATCACATGAACTTTAAGGGGATCTTTAGCTTTTCTTCCAGGTTTCTTGATGCAAATATCTCTAACAGTTCTAGCATAAATTGGTACATCTCTAAGTGCTTGTAATAGTGGAATTTTAACATACAGATTCTGCAATTCCCCTAGAAGGTTAAAAGTAGGCGGCTCAGGTGTCTTAGTGAGAGCTAAACACTCAAGGAATGGTGGCTCTATTGTTTCAGCAGTTTTATTAGAGGGTGGCTCAACTGTTTCAGCACCCTTATTGGATGATTTATCTTTTTCTCTCTCTTCTTTATCAGAGTCAGAAGAATTAATATAATCAATAATAGGCTTGACTATTCTCCCAGACTGCAAATAAATGTCATTACAATGTACAGGGAAAACAGGCTCGTTCTGAATATCGATGACTTGCACAACTTTATTATTATTATTATTAGGATTGGGGTTTGGTTGTACAAGCAGCTGGGGTCTCATTGTCTGGTTATTTGGTGGAGCATTTGATGGCAGAGAGAGAGATTGTTAATACTGAGGGAATTGGTTTGGAAATGGCATTTGCTGAGCACTCCAACCCGGGTTCCAATGATTAAAATAAGATTGCTGTAGAGACCAAGGATTCCACATTGTAGGATCTACAAAGGGAGGGTTTGTTTGCTGCATGGGTGGGAAGTTAATTTGATTAAAGGGTGGGTATTGCATTTGATTGAAGGGTGGGTAATTTGCTTGAAAAGAAGGATAATTATTCCAACGATTAAATTCCATATTAGAATTCGTACCTTGTCCTCGAGGCTACCATTGCCTCCTCTGTGTCAACAAGTAGACTGCTTTAGCTTGTTCTTCAGTTGGTTGCAACGCTGCTTTTATTCCTAGTAAAGAAGGGCATTATTGAGTCTCATGGTCCTTTTCACAAATGGTACAAATTGGTACCTTGTCCAGTGGGCATTCCCTTAGTGGGTGTTTTTATCTGCATTTAGGGCAGAAAATGGCCAAAGTAGCTTCTGCCTCTGCCTACTTCTTTTTAACGTACAAGGTATCAATTTATGAAGCAAAAGAGCTTAACATTTCAGTTTTAAATTCTTCAAGTAAATTACCTATTTCGGCTCTTGTTGCTCCTCCACTGGCTGATTTTTGGACTCTTGAGTATGTACTATCCCTGCTTTTTGGTCTGTTTACTGCTCCTCTTGAACATCTCTTACAAAGGTTGACAATCTCATCATATGATTCTTAGATATATCCCCTTTACCAAGCATATTCAACATGTCTAAACAGTCATCCCGTACCCCTTTCAACAATATTGACTTAAGAATATCCTTACTCATATTAGGGTGATCGGATCTCTACAAATTATATTGTAATCTCTCCATGAAATATTCAAAGTTTTTGTCGTCCTTCTGAACCATCTTAAATAGTTCCTCCTTTCTTTCTCTTGTCTGGCAATAATCTTGGTATTTAGCGAGAAACTTCTCCTTCATCTGCTCCCATGTTGTGATCACATGTCCTCCCAAGCTCATGAACCATATTAATGGATTTCCTTTTAATGTTGCTGGAAATAACTTTAACTTTTGAGGATTAGTAACATAATCATAACTTCTACATAATATATCAAACTCAAACAAAAATTCATCAGGGTCCTCAAATGATAAACCATGGAAGTTAGGTAGCGTTAAGAGTGGGATGTTCTTCATAGGAGTTTCCCCTCTGGGAAGATCCTCAATAGGGAATTCCAAGGTGGAGAGAGAATTCTCGCCTCTTCCTTCTCTTCATCCCCCACCAAAGATTCCTTCATTGTTTCCGTCCATTGGTTGTTCCCCTGTTACACTTGCCCAGTCTTCAACACTTTCTGTTGGGCTTTCAATGTTCTGAATGGGTTCCTCGACTTCAATATCTTCTATTGGTTCTTCAATGTCTTCCACTAACTCCTCAGTTTGTTCTACTTTCTCTTCGGCCCTTTCAGGTCCCTCTACTTCTTCTGTTTCATAGTCCGTTTGGAGAGAGTGCTCAGTCTGTGGCCTCCGAGAGCTTATCCTCTGAGACGCTTCATATTTTAAAATAATGTCATCAATGAAAGTTTTCCTTCCTCCTCTGCCTTTGGCCTTGCCACCCATGGGATTAGTTTTCTTGCGTCCTCTCATGCATCCTGTACATCTAAAAGAAAATAATTAATGCTCTTGAAATCTACGGTCGCCTTCCCCGGCAATGGTGCCAAAATGTTGGTCACTTTAATTGCTGATTAAAGTGCTACATAAATTGTCAACCCAGAGAAGTCTGGTTATTTCAAAGGTGGCTGCATACTATATGTACTCAATTCTAAAAGCACGAAAAGTTGTAGTACAAACAAATCACACCTTGCTTTAATAACTAAAGCTCCACTTCGTGTTATAACAAATATACTCTATTGCAGATATCTATCAAGAAGTTCTTAATTTCATTCAAGGGATAATCTAGCAGAAAGAAATAAATCTGCAAAAGAAAACAATGGCTATGCTGTAACAGAGAATCAGGACCCTATCCCCGGAGCGGGAATCTTTAGCACCTGCCTATGTTTATCTAGCTCGTCAAAACTCAATCACCGGTGGGACACTCATGAAATAACTTTAACCAATGCAACAATCGATTAAGAAAGGGACAAAGTTTCAGCAAAGTTAAAACAATATCTAGAAAACAGTACTTGTTAACAAGCTATGAACAAGAGCAAATATTGTGATGAAGGTGGGCCCTATCCTTCTCAGAAGATTCCCCAGGAGACGAGAACTAGAAAAAGATGTTCAGAACAAGAGTTTTATTCATCCATCAATATGTCATGTTACAGAAAGAAAAGATTCTAGTCCTGTCTCTTCAACTAAGCCTTTTTCACAGTCTGTTCACCCCCCTTCTAATGTAGATGTCTCCTCTTTATAAAGAGGAGACATCTATTACAAAAGATTTACATTATAAATTCTATTTCAACCCATTATACAAAAATAGGGAAATCGGTTTCCCATCAACAAAATGCTGTTACAGCAATACTGTCTTTAGATTGCGGGTGTTACATCCAATGTAACAACTTCCTCGGTGATTGATCTGGTTCATCTGTTGCTGTCAAATTTGGAATGCAAATCTCAACTGTTTCAGCTTCGAGATTTGCGTGCCGTTCTTGCTGTTTCAACAACTGCAAAAATAGTCCCGCCAACTCCAGGCAGTTTCAGCAATGCGGGCTACACATCATTCTTTAATTGTTCAGCAACTAATCAATTCAAAGATTAACTATGAAGATAGCATGATTATATGTTAAATAATTAAACATATAGTGATGAGAAGAATAACTGCATACCATTGGAATAATTGAGTCAAAACACTAACAAGGACTTTCAAATATCGGTTGAAAAGGGTGACATTATAACAAGATGTATAGTCAGAAAGAGACAATATGAGGTCCTAACAGCCACTCCATTATTGATAAGCAGGGAGTAAAACTCCATTCGAAGTAGAAAATAATAATAATCATAATAATCATAATAATCTAAGGCCTTCTCGGGACGCTTATAAGAGAATTAGCCCATAAGAATAAGGACAACGAGCTGATCACGGTGGTGCTATTAATTGTCAACATCAATTTTCAGGTGGTCCCAAATTTTTTCAAAGTGATGACAAGGGACCCAAATCTATGTATGGTAGAAACTAGAGCTCAAGCCATAGCCAACAAGAAGATCAAGAGCCTTAAACAATAGTTGGTTTCATTCTAGATCTTAGCAGATCAGATGCATAAATTCATGGACACATTCAACAGGAGCTCAATGGGGTTGCATTCAGAGGCACATGGTTTTCATGAAGATGCTAAAAGAGAATCTAGCCATCATATTCACTTCCATGGAAGTCTCCAACATTCCCACCCTCGACCACCCAAGTTGGACATGTATAAATTTGATGGCTCTAATCCACCAGTATGGGTAGCAAAAATGGACCAATATTTAACCCTGAATGATATCCTATATGATGAAACTTAACTACGTGCGAGAGGCCTTTACATGGACCAAGAGAGATGGCAATGGTGGCAGTGGCATTGGAAATGCTATCCCGGGAAAATTACTTGGCAGATGTTCTCAAAATACATTTGTGACCACTTTGACTGCGAATCTAATTTTTTGGGTCATCTTACCAAGCTCCGATAGACATGCATAGTAAAAGACTACACTATAGCCTTTGAGACATTGGCCATTCACACAAAAGGTCTAGGAGATGAATTCTACTTGGAATGTTTTATAAGTGGTATCAAAGAAGCCATCCAAGCCCATGTCCAGATGCACCACCAACCTACATGGATGGATGCTTGCAAAAAGGCTATCGAAGTGGAATGTGATTTAGCTGTTCAATTGCCTTGTCTAAATTTCATAGCCAAGGGACGACACACCAAGGCTCAGGGCACTACAAAAACACTTAAGGTTCAAAAGGTGTCACAAGAAGAAATGGCAAAAAGAAGAAAACAAGGATTTTGCTACTACTGTGATGACAAATACTCCCTGGGGCATAAATGCAAGGAACCCAAATTCTATCAAATTAATGTTATTGATCACAACTCATCTCAGGAAGCCCCACACCTTGAGGGACTAGAGGAGGAAGATGAGGACACCCAGTAGGAGAAAATAGCTCCTAGCTATGCCACAAGAACTAGTTATATCACTACATTCTTTGGCAAGCATTTTTGTGCTCCAAACTCTCAAAATAAGAGGTTTCATTAAACATTGCTCTGTAGTAGTATTGATTGATAGTGGCAGCACTCATAACTTTATCCATCATAGAGTCACCGAAGCTATTCATTGTTTTGTCAGGGCAGTCTCTAATTTCTAGGTCCAGATTGGTAATGGGGGGATAATGAAATGTGAAGGCCAGTGTGAAAATATCAAACTTCAGATGGGAGATTACCACCTAATGACCCACATGTTTGCAATCAACATGGGTGGTTGTGACGTTGTCTTGGGTGTTGAATGGCTTCACACACTAGGCCCAATCATAATGGATTTCCAGGAGTTATATATGAGTTTTAAGTAGAATGACAACATGCATAACCTCTGTGGACTCCAAGCAGGTGCTCCTTCTATCATCAGCTCACATAGAATAGAAAAGTTGTTGAAAAAGGGCCAGCATGGAGTTATTACCCAATTTAATGCTATCTAGGCCATCGAGCCCACTGCTCTTTAGATTCATCCTAAGATGCAACAGGTCTTAAACTACCAGTAGAAGATCTTGACAAACTTAAAGGGATTCCACCCTCTAGATGGGAACATGATCATAACATCACTTTGGTCCCAAGGGAACAACTACTGAATGTGCACCCATATAGATATCCTTTCACCCAAAAGAATGAAATTGAAAAAATCATCAAGGAACTCCTGGAAGCCGATTTTATTCATCCAAGCATCAGTCCTTATTCATCACTAGTGGTCATGGTGCTCAATAAATATTGGGAATGGCGCATGTGTCCAAACTTGACAGCCCTCAACAAACTCACGGTTAAAGACAAATTCCCTATCCCATTGTTGATGATTTTCTAGATGAACTACATGGTGCTCAATTCTTTACTAAGCTAGATCTTCGCTCGAGCTATCACCAAATACACATGAAAGAAGTAAACATTCCCAAGACTACTTTCCAATCTCATGAAGGCCATTATGAATTCTTGGTCATGCCATTTTGTCTTTTTAATGACCCATCCACTTTTCAAAGTCTCATGAATCACTTGCTCAAACCATATCTCAGGAAATTTGTCCTTGTTTTCTTTGATGACATTCTCATCTACAACCTCACTTGGGAAAAACATCTTCAGCATGTAGAACTGCTCCTGCAACTGCTTCGAAAGCATAAATTACTTGTCAAATTTTCCAAGTGCTCTTTTGGCATGGAAGAAGTCGAGTATCTGGGCCACATTGTTGGTCATGAAGGTGTTCGGGTGGATCCCAAGAAGGTCAAGGCAATGCAAGATTGGCCCCAACCAAATACCTTGAAGAACTTGAAGGTATTCTTGGGTCTCACAGGCTACTATCGCAAATTTATCCACAATTACGGTCACATTTCTAGACCCCTCACTAACCTTCTTAAGAAAAATTCATTCCTCTAGACTGATGAAGCACAACAGGTGTTTATGGCCCTCAAACCGGCTATGTGTTCCACACCCGTATTGGCACTACCTGACTTCACGAAATATTTTTTGATTGAATGTGATGCATCAGGTACTGGTATTGGTGTTGTCTTAATGCAGGAAGGTCGACCCTTGGCTTTCACCAACCAACAACTAAGTGGGAAACATCTAGGACAATCTACGTATGAGAAGGAGATGATGGCCATCTTACATGTAGTAGATACCTAGTGACCATACTTATTGGGGTTACGTTTCCAAATCTGCATAGACCATCATAGCCTCAAATATTTTTTGGAGCAATGTCTATCCTTGCCCCAACAAAATAAATGGCTAACCAAAATGCTAGGATATGATTATGAGATAATTTACAAGAAAGGACAAAAAAATGTAGTGCCAGATGCTTTATCACACCAATTTGAGGATGAAAGCACCCTGCTATCAATTTCTCTCCCCATACCAGATTGGATTGAAGAAGCTCAGAAGGAATGGTTTTCATGCCCCTCTCTCCCAACTCAAAAATAAATTTAGAGAAGATCCAAATTCCATAGTGGGCTACTCTTGGAAGGATGTGATTCTTCGCTACATGGATATGGTAGTGATATCGCTAACATCCACCCTCAAAATGCGCATTTTGGCATAGTTGCATTCATCTCCCACTGCAGCCCATGTAGGCTTTCAGAATACTTATGCTCACACTCATCAGTATTTCTTTTGGATAGGCATGAAAACTAACATGCTTACTTTTGTGGCTGAATGTGATGTGTGTCAATGCCACAAAGGAGAAATATTCAAGTCCCTAGGCACCTTATAACCATTGCCCATCCCTGCCTCAATCTGTATGGATGTTTCTATGGATTTCATTACCAGTCTTTCGAAGTCAGGCAACAGGTTAGTCATCATGGTGGTTGTGGACAGAAAATCTAATTATGCTCATTTTTTAGCCCTAAACACCCATTTACCCCCACTTTGGTGGCTCAAGCTTTCATGGACCAGATATTCAAACTCCATGGCATAGCCACCTCCATTGTGTCTGATCGTGACCCGACCTTCACTAGTAGCTTTTGGCAAGAACTTTTCAAGCTACAAGGAACCCAACTCCAACTAAGTACTTCCTATCATCCCCAAACTGATGGTCAAACTGAAGCATTTCAACAAATGTTTAGAGACCTACCTAAGGCGCTTCACTTCAGAAAAGCAACATGGATGGGTACAGTGGTTACGTTTAGCTCAATGGTGGTATAATACTAACTATAATGTAACCACCAAGATGACTCCATATGAAGAAGTGTATGGTCAACTCCCACCTTCACCTACTTCTTATCTCCCTGGACCTCTAAGGTGCAAGAAGTGGATCAACTCCTACAGAACTGTGCAACCATGCTAGGCCGTCTCAAAGATAATCTCCATCAAGCTCAGAATCGCATGAAACACAGACATGCCAACATCTTTTAGAGGGCACATTTCAAGAAGGGGATCATGTATTCCTGAAGCTGCAACCATACAAGAAAACATCACTCAAAGACAAGGGCTATCATAAATTAGCTCCAAAATTCTACGGACCTTATCAAATACTTCAACACATTGGAGAAGTATCCTACAAGCTAGCATTGCCACCAACTTCAAAAATCCATCCCATCTTCCATGTATAATGCCTCAAGAAAGTGGTAGGGAACAATTGCAGCATTCAAACTAGTCTACCTGAATTGGATGAAGAGGGTGCACTCTGGCTCTGACCTGAATAAGTCCTCAACACGTGAGAATGACATCTATGTAGCCACATGATCAAGGAAGTCCTTGTCAAGCGGAAAGACACCTCTCCAGAAGATGCGACCTAGGAACCAACCACTATTCTTCAATAGTTTTCATAGCTTCAACCTTGAGGACAAGGCTGGTTTTTATGAGGGAGGGCATGTTAGGGTCCAACCCTAACCCATTTATTTATGTAATAGGGTCAAGTCATAGTTATAGTTAGTTAAAGAGTCAATAAAGCCCATATTAATAATTGTAAGTGGTTGACCCACATTTAAGAAAGGGACCACAGTTAGTTGCAAATGGACCATGGTATTAGATAGATGGTATTGAGAGAAACATGCTACTGACCCATGGTATTGCATGTATGAATCCTATATAAAGGACAGAGACTTTCCATTGAGGAGGGTCATGTCTTATTTTGTAATTGAGCTCTACTCTATTGGAGGTTGCCCCCTCAAAGAGGCTAGTGAACATTACTTTCATCTCTGAATAATAAAATACTTGCTTTTTTTCTCATATTGTTCTGTGTTCTGGGTAGTATTTCTTCGTATATTTGTTATTCTGGCATCTTCTCACAGGTCAAGAGCATAACACTAATTGCTACATTTACAACAATCTTGGGCACAAGATAGAAATATGCAGATATGAGAAGAAAAATAAGCTTCTAAACATATGAATGCAAATATAGTAGCTTGACCACTAAAGAGAATAAAGACACTTGGGTTTGTCTTCAGTGTTGTGTGAAGAAAACATGATAAAAAGGGGAAGAAGAAATCAAAAGAAAAACAATAAGAATGATGTTCTTACTCTTGTAGCAGAACCCTACGTAAAGAAAAAAGACAACAAGAAGATATGGAGAAAGTAAGGAGAAGTGTTCTCCAACCATATGCAACCAAGAAAAATCCCGAGCAATGGCAGAGGATAAGCTAGAAAGAAATGTTGTTGTCATGACTCGACCATTGAAGGTCTAGAAGAAGAAAGAGGACATTCTAATTAGGGGGAGTATATCCTTTGTTTCTCTTCCTTGAAAGAATTGAATGGCCTCAAGGGAGGAAAAATAAGTTATTTGCAAGAATAACAAAGAATAATTAGAGAGATGCATCTAGATGTTGGAGGTATGACTGAGTTCCCATGTTGATTACTTTGATAAATTTATTTATTTCAAATATATCAACATTGCAAGAGAAAGGAAAGAGTAAACAACATGGTTATAGGGAGAGTACACAACAATACTCTATGTTGTGGAAGAAGAGGTATTGTCACTGAAGTATGGAATGACAAGAGGCCTATAGTTAAGTTAGGTTCACAGGGTTAGCCCCTATGTAGAAGCAAGGAAGCAGATAAAGGAGATGAGACAACACTAGCTCATGGGGAGCTAATTTAGTAATCAATAGCAGGCAATCATTTTTAGCCTCAAGAATAAATATTGCGCAAGAAATGAAGGGTTTGAATCTTGGGTGAAATAACCTTATTTCATTTAAGTTGTGAGTTTAATTATGCCTGTCAATCTCCTGCTCATGAAAACAATTGGTATAAGAATTTCATGTACCTTAGCTTTCAATTGGTATTGATATGTCAATTGATGGTCTTTTGTTTATGTGGAGTAACCCTTTTGTGCAAGAGGACATTTATTTTTAAGAATAAGTTATAAGAGTTATCCTAATACATTGTCAAATTTGTATCAACTTCTTGATGTAGTTTGTGTCATTTTAGCAGTAGATCCTATTTCAAGTATGATCTCAGGGGGAGAAGAGCTAGTTGATTGGGATGCTCAAGCGAAGTGAGCATATTCTTAGTGGAAACAATAATAGTGAAGAGTAAGTCTAAAATTCATCACCAATGAGAGAGTATTCATTCAATAGTCTAAGGCATTCAGAACCGGAAAAATTCAAAGTAGAGGCAGTATATGTTCAACCGGAGCATATCACATATGCCCACTTCTTAGAGTAGTAACAACTACAAGAAAGGTAAAATGACTTGATTTTCTAGTGTTTAGTCTTGCATATGTCCTTGTTTATAATGTTTGTAGCTAAGTTTGGATAGAAGACTTCAACTTCCCCATCATGAAGATATCAACTATTGAATAGAAGTATGAAGAAGTAGAATGTGCATCAACATCCAAACACTTTGTCATTGATAGTCAATGATTTTAAGAGGTTGAAGAAGTAGCTTGTATTTCTCTACCATTGATGCTAAAGGGTGATAGAATCTTATTAGAGAGTAAGTTGTGATGTCCCATGCAGAGGAGAGAAATTCATTGTTGGCTTATGCAAAGAGAACTATGGAATCAACATGTCGATTGGCCATCAATGTGGAGAAGTGATGAGGCATTTCCATCGATGCAAAAGGGGGAGATTGTTGGAGAGTTAGCATTGCCTAGATGACTAGTGGCAACAAGTGTGTTGGCATTGATGTCAAAGGACTTGGAGGATATTATAACTTAATATATTAGCTTAAAGGCTCATGGAAGTGGCATAGTTGGTTAGTGACCAGAAAGATCTTTCCAACTGTATGTGGAAGTCTGCAAATGGCCTCTTGGATCATAACTTATTGCGAGTCAAAGTTGAGGTACCTTGGTGACCAAGCTTGGTAGCTGGATAGAGTTGGGAAAGCCTTTTAGCAAAGTTGCTAAAGGAGATCTAGCTAAATGTCGCTTGGATAGTGAGTAGTGGGTAGCATGGTCATTATACATAAGGTGGAGTACCCATTACAGCACATCTCGACAAAGGTAGCCGAGAGGTAACACCTTGGAGAAACCTTAAGGCGCACAAGGGAATACAGGAAGGATGATGTTGAGTAGTTGTGAAAAGGGGAAATTTTCCATTCAATGTAGGCAGAGACCACCTACATATTAGCCCAACAGAGGAAGCTCAATATTATAAGCCCAAAATATTTTAGTGTGTGTGCAGAGGAAGTGTTAGAAGGTGGGCATCGGGACACGTAGGACTGTGCAACAATGTAGCAGGAAACAATGATACCCATAGAATCAAGCCAGAGGACCCCACCTTAATAGTACATCCCACATAAGGTTTTCCAAAAGGATTTTAATGTAGCAGGTAGAGGAGAATCAACCCTGAGAATTATTAGAGCAGAATGAAACAAATGGTAGGGAACCCTTTCAAAATTTTATAAAGGAAAAACATGACAAACCAAGTCACATGAATCTTCTCCATCCTCTTTGAAAACGAGACACATTGAAACATTTGATTAGCTCAAGTGGTAGAGAAAGTTGATTTCAACTTAGACCAATATCTAGATGATCTGATAATCACCCTATGAGTGACATCAGTTAAAAATTTATTAAATGAAAGTTATTAAAGACTCATGTGACAGTGTGTGTTCTGTGTTGTTTAAGCAACGAATCAATCAGATTGCCAATACACAGACATTTAAATGGAAAGACAATAGAGAAATATAGTAAGCAACCACAAAGACACAAGCAATTTTAATAAGGAGTTCACCCTATTCTCCAGGGCTACGTCTCCGGTCCATCTTTCAGTGGTGGCCTTGTTTTATTATTTCTTTGAGTAGAGAATTACAATGCAGGGACTCAATGTGAGTGCTCTTGAAGCAGGTTTGCTTGGCATGGTGGTTTCTTGGATTCCCCAAGCCACTGGAGTACACAAACTCTTCTTATACCTACCAGCTCTGTGACCTTCTGGTCTACAGTGGAAGGAGCCAAATGCGATGCTCGATCTGGACAAATTCCTCTATGGGATGACTTGAATCTCTCAAGCTCTAGTGCCTGATGCTGCCACTAGTTAGCTCAGCCCTCTATCTCTTCCTGTTGTTGCTTTACTACCTTCTTCTCTGGTTTCTATCTCTTTGTTTTCAACTGTATGTTCTGTTTCATTGTTCATGGCTTTTAGCCATTCGAACTCATGCCCATTCGATTCCTCTTCCGCCTCTGTTGATTCACCTTTTGCAGCTGCGCTTAGAGTTCCCTGTTCGGCGTCAGCATGAGTGCTCAAGGTGTGGCCACGTGTCCCCATCTGAACAGCACTAACTTGCTCGTCAGTTCATTTCTTCAGTTACGTCGTGGATGCATTCTTCCTCCACCGTGGCAGTCAAACGAATTTCAAATCTTTGCAAACACGGCTTAATTCTTTGTCGATTTTTCTTCCTCCATCGGGCGCAATCTCAACCATCTGATCTAGATTCCCCAGATCCAACATCATACGCACATCCCACATAGTTGACTCGCTCGACCGATAAAACGCGATCAACAACGGTTTTCTCTCACCTCCGCCGCCACGTGTCGATCACTGAGTGGGATCGCTCCGCTTTCTCCAAAACCATTTACCATTTGAGGGTGTCCCAATCAATACCGCTAGTTTCCAGAGCGCGGTTCCCGCCTTGTACGATTAACACTTTTTTCCCTTCCCTCTCATGGTTCTTCAGTTTTCCATGCTTGCAAGTGCTCAGGCTTCCCCCATTTTAGCCCTATTTGCCCAGTGATTGCGCCTCAAAAATCACCTCCTTTTCCTGATCTGGGGCTCCCAGGGGCTACTTTGACCTCCTGCGCAGTCTCCATGGGCCTCGGTCAGCATGCTTTGATCGAGGTCCTCGTCATTCCATGCTGGCTGCCATTGCCACTAGTTTAGGGTGTTCTTGATCATTGTTTTTGGAAGTTTTAGAGATTCGTCCTGACCTGATCCAGTCATGGTTCTTTGCTAGTCTTTGCTGGATCCAATTCAGATCACGACCTTCCCACTAAAAGAGCTTTTGGATCACTAAAAGTTGGGTTTCAAGCATCGACTAAGTGAGGGTATTGCTTTCTCACTTGTCTAATCTCAATCCACTTCACACTGCTTGGCTTTGAACCTTTGAGCCCAATCCTGAGGTATTCCACTTGTCCACTGCACATCATCCTTACCTTCTTGTCCAGCACTGTGTCTTCCCATATTTTATTAAGATATTTAGGTAGTAGGTCATCAACATAAGGTAATTGACTTTGCTCTTCAGGGTCCTCAACCATTGAAGGTTCAAACAACCTCAAGCAATCTGTGTTTACGACTGAGTAGATGTGCATGTAAGCTAGTAGATTAAGGCGAAAAGCATTTTCACCAATCTTCTCAAGTATCTTGAAGGGTCCATACCTAATAGGTTTTAGCTTTTTACCTTCACCTTGCATCCTGTCCTTGCTGATATATAGCCAGACTTGGTCTCCAACTTGAAAACTATGCTCCATTCGGATGCTTATCATGCTAGCCTTGTACTTGGCCTGGCCTCTTTTCCAGTTGTTCCTGTACTGCCTAGTGGACTTCCTAGATTTGTTTAATGAACCTAGTTGCCTTGTCCACATCACTGTGTCCATCAACCATGGTATCTTTACCAAAGACAAATCCAAAGGATACCTTGGTATGAAACCAAAAACAGGTCTCAAAAAGGGGATCTCTATGTAGAAGAGTGTTTGGCTCTATTGTAAGCATGTTGCACATAACACAAGTGTTCATCCCAAAGCTTAGGGTGTTTGCTGCAATATCCTCTCAGTAACTGGATCACTGTCCTGTTAACTACTTCTATCTAGCCATCTGTTTGTGGATGAAAAGCTGTACTTTTCTTTAATTTGGTGTCCATTAGTTCCCACAGACTTGACCAAAACTTCCCCACAAATCGGGTGTCTTGATCAGATACAATAGAAGTGGGTAATCCAAAATGAACCCATACATGTTCAAAGAACAATTTTGCAATTTGTTCAGCTCTAATATGTTTACTATAGGGTATCAAAATACACATTTTGCTGAACGTAGCCACAACAACATATAGATAATCATGACCTTTCCTAGATTTAGGTAGTCCTCCAACAAAATCCATGGAAATGCTTTCCCAAGGGTGAGAAGGAACTGGCAATGGAGTGTATATTCCTAGTTTTCTGTTGTTGGGCTTGCTTTTCACACACATAGCACATCCCTTTACATATCTAGAAACTGTCTCACTCATTCTCAGCCAATAGCAAAACCTTTGCAGCTGTGCAACTATTTTACTTACCCCAAAGTGACCTAATATCAGAGCAGTGTGTGCTTCCCTAATTATCTTTACTCTCTCAGTTTGAGGAATGCAGAGTTTCCCACAATGATATAAGAGTTTGTCCTTCATGTGATAGTTGAATTCTTCTATTCTTTTGCCTTGACTCAAAGTTGCATATACGTCTTTAAATTCCATGTCATGAGCACACTGTTCTATGTAGCTTTCATGCAGCACAAAATTATGCTTAAGTATGGTAGATGCATTTATAATGGGTCTAGATAACATGTATGCAACCTTGCTATGTATGCCCTTTTTATATCTGATGACTAAATGAAACTGTTGTAGAAAACCCTTCCATCTGTAATTTCTTGATTGCTGCAACTTAGTTTGGGAGTGTAGGTATTGAAGTGGCTGATGATCAATATGTATTACTGTTTCTTTGCCCATTAAGTAATGTTTCCACTTTTCACACTCTGAACTAATGCATACAATTCTTTATCATATGTAGGATAGTTAACTACTGCAGGATTAAAAGTCTCAGAATGATAACATATGGGTTTACCATGCTGTGTCAACATTGCTCCCATGGCATAGTAACTGGCATCAGTTTGGATCTCAAATGGTCTTTGTAGTTCTGGTAGTGCTAGTACCGGTGTTGTACTAATCTTTTCTTTCAAGGTGTCGAAGGCTTTATGTTGTTTGCCTCCCCACTAAAACACCTTGTTCAATCCTGACAAGGCATGTAAGGGAGCTACAATTGAGGAAACATTTGAAATGAACTTCCTCCATTATTGTGCTGCTCCTAAGAAGCTTCTTACTTCTGTAGCAAAATTGGGTTTAGGCCAGTTTACAATGGTTGCCACTTTAGAGAGATCTATTTTCAATTCACCTCCCCCTACTATGTGACCCAAATAATTTAGACAGGTTTTACCAAATTCACATTTGGAGAGTTTAACATAAATTTTTTCTCTTTTCAAAACATCTAATGTCTGCTTAACATGCCTTAAATGGTCTTCCCGCGTTTTACTAAATATCAGAATGTCATCCAGATACACAATAACAAAATCATCAAGAAAAGGTCTGAGTACATCATTCATTAATCTCATGAAGGTAGCAGGAGCATTAGTTAGGCCAAAAGGCATAACCAACCATTCATACAATCCCTGCTTTGTTTTGAAAGCAGTCTTCCATGCATCTTGCTCTGCAACTCTGACCTGATGGTATCCACTGTGCAAATCCAGCTTGGTGAAATAAATAGCTTCCTTCAATTGATCTAAAAGATCATCTATGCGAGGAAGGGGATAACGATTTTTTATTTTTATATTATTCAGTGCTCAGTAGTCAATGCACATTCTCCATGAGCCATCTTTCTTTCTCACCAAAACGATTGGTGACCCACATGGTGATGTGCTAGGCGTGATGAACCCTTTCTCAAGCAACTCCTGCACATACTTCTTGATTTCAGCATTCTCTAAAGTAGACAACCTGTACATCCCAATGTTAGGCAATGGAACATCTTGTTGCAAAATAATATCATGTACTATTACCTTTTTGGGTGGCAGACCTTTAGGTTCTTGGAACAAGACATCATATTCCGAAACAAGCTTTTCTATATCAGTTTGCTGAGCAACAGTACAACCCTCAAATACATTTGTTTTATTAGGTTTCTTTTCCTTTACAACCATCAGTAGGAATTGTTTGCATGAATTTATCATTCTTTTCATCTGTCCTGAGTTTATGGGAGTATAATTATTCTTGAGCTTGTGAGCTCTTACAAAGTATTCGATTCCACCTTTAACAAGTAGATACTTGTTCTCAGCTCTATAGAAAATAACCTTTCTATCATACAAGTAAGGGCTTCCCAAAAAAATTCCACATATATCCAAAGGAATTACATCTAACTCAACCTCATCTACAAATGCTGACCCAAAAGAAAACTTGAGTTTGCACTGTCTAGTCACTTGTAGTTGTGCTTTATCATTCAACCATCCTAATGGGTATGGTTTCTTATGAGGTGTAGTTACTAATCCAAATTTCTTTACAATTCCTTCAGAAATTAGATTTACTTGTGAGCCACTATCAAAAAAAGTATCAATCTTTTGATTTTTGGAAACAACTCGAATATGGAAAAGCTCATGTCTTTTTCTCTCATGTCCTTCATCAATAACAGATTGAGCAGAATTACTAGTAGATGCTTTAGAATTCTTACCTTTTATACCTATGGCTGAAATGATTGTTTCATCTCCCGAGTCTGACCCCAACTCTTTCTGAATAGCTGCAACAGTCTTCTTCTTCGTGCCCTTGGACTTCTTAGCTCTCAGCTCTGGATGCAGAATCCAACAGTGCTCATCATCATGCCCATCCTTTTTACAGTGAGTGCATGAAACTTTGCTTTGCTATGAAATGTTAGCCTTCCTTTCTTTCCACTTCTACTTTCTTTTCTCCTTGCTCTTGCTTACAGTGGGTTGGGATGGTCCCCCAACTTCTGGATTTCCATTCTTTCCTCTAGCTTCTAGATGAGTAGCTTGTACAGATACCTCATCTATACTAGTGGGATTAAACATGAGGATGGTATGCCTCATGTAGCTGTGTAGACCACCAGTGTACTTCAAAAGAGCTTCTGGTGAGTCTAATGAGATACCCAACATCAATGCTCTCTTTCTGAACTCTTGAGTATACCCTTGCACACTTTGCCCTTTCAACTGTTGAAGAGTTTTTCAACTCATCATGGCTTGTTGCATGTACGCCAATGGATCGAACTACTTTTTGATTGCAGTAACAAATTCACTCCAAACATAGATGATCTTACCATGCTTCTTCATATCAGCTTGGGTTCTACCTTCCCACCAAACCAAGGCAGTGCCTCCTAGGCATAGGCTTGCCAGCTGAATCTTACTCTTGTCCGAGTCTATGTTTTGTACCCTACAATATACATCAATTTGTCTAATCCAATTGTCCAACTTTTCAGCATTTAGCTCTTCATCATATATAGGAAAATCAAATTTAACATCTAACTTAATGAAATATGCTTTCTTATTATGCACAGGGCTATTAGGAAGTGTGAGAAAGCTTTCCTCTTTCCCCTTTCCTTTTGAGTGGTCATGGGAATGAGACTCATCTTTTTCTTTATCTTGTTTACAACATGATGAATCTTGATCCTTATGCTTTCTAAAGTCCCTATACATTTCTTCTACCATAGACTTTATAGCCAAGAACTTTCTATGAATTAAGGGTCCAGCCCCATAGAACCTTCCTTTGACATTGTCTTTTGAGGATAGACTATTCCAACTTCAGGATTAGTTTCCACCAACTCTCCTTCTCCTAATTTGAGCTTTCATCTAGTGAGCATTCACAGCTAAACCAACACAAGCTTCTCTAACCTTACAACCTACTGCTCTGATACCACTTGATCTGATAATCACCCTATGAGTGACATCAGTTAAAGATTTATTAAATGAAAGGTATTATAGACTCATGTGCCGGTGTGTGCTTTGTGTTGTTTAAACAATGGATCGATTAGATTGCTAATACACAGACATTTAAATGGAAAGACAATAGAGAAATATAGTAAGCAACCACAAAGACACAAGAAATTTTAATAAGGAGTTCAGCCTATTCTCCAGGGCTACATCTCCGGTCCAACTTTCAGTGGTGGCCTTATTTTATTGGGTCTTTGAGTAGAGAATTACAATGCAAGGACTCAATGTGAGTGCTCCTGAAGTAGGTTTTCTTGGCAGGGTGGTTTCTTGGATTCCCCAAGCCACTGGCGTAAACATAATCTTTTTCTACCTACCAGCTATGTGACCTTCTGGTCTACAGTGGAAGGAGCCAAATGTGATGCTCGATCTAGACAGATTCCTCTATGTGATGACTTGAATATCTCAAGCTTTGGTGCCTGATGCTGCCACTGGTCAGCTCGACCCTCTGTCTCTTCCTATTGTTGCTTTACTGCCTTCTTCTCTATTTTCTATCTCTCAGTGTTCAACTGTATATTCTGTTTCATTGTTCATGGCTTTTAGCCATTTGAACTCATGCCCATTCAGTTCCTCTTCCACCTCTGTCGATTCACCTTCTGCAGTTGTGCTTGGAGTTCCCCGTTCGGTGTCAGCATGAACGCTCAGGGTGTGGCCACATGTCCCCATCTGAATAGAACCAGCCTGCTTGTTGGTTCATTTCTTCAGTTACGTCATGGATGCATTCTTCCTCCACCGTGGCGGTCAAACGGACCTCAAATCTTCGCAAATGCAGCTTAATCCTTTGTCGATTTTGCTTCCTCCATCGAGCACAATGTCAACCATCTGATCTAGATTCCCCAGATCCAACGTCATATGCACGTCCCACACAGTTGACCTGCTCGACCGATAACACGCGATCAACAACAGTTTGCTCTCACCTCCGCCGCCACGTGTCGATCACTGAGTGGGATCGCTCCGCTTTCTCCAAAACCATTTACTGTTTGAGGGTGTCCCCATCAATACCACTAGTTTCCAGAGTGCAGGTCCCGCCTTGTACAATTAACACTTTTTGCCTTTCCCACTCATGGTTCTCTTGTTTGCCATGCATCCAAGTGCTCGGGCTTCCCCCATTTCGTCCCTGTTCACCCAGCGATGTGCAATTGCACTAATTGCGCATCAAAAATCACCTCCTTTTCCTGATCCGGGGCTCCCAGTGGCTACTTTGACCTCCTATGTAGTTTCCATTGGCCTCGGTCAGTGCGCTTTGACTGAGGTCCTCGTTGTTCCATGCTGGCTACCATTGCCACTCGTTCAGGATTTTTTTTATCACTATTTTTGGAATTTTTAGAGATTCATCCCAACCTGATATAGTCATGGTTCTTTGCCAGTCTTTGATGGATCCGATTCGGATCACTAGACGACATGTGGCATAGGTGATGTTAGCAATACATCATCCTGTAGGTTTTGGCGCAAGAGGTTTGAGTGATGTGCATAAAGGAACCAATAGGTTGAGTGGGCATCGGGCATTCATGGCCATGTCAAAGCATAGACCAATGGAAAATACACCGAGTAAACCCCATGGGATGCATGAGCCCACAGTGCTAATCCTGGTTGAAATGAACAGATGCACAAAGTGTTTAGCCAGGGCAATGAATATGGGAGATGAAAATCTTATTGGCATTTAACAGTCCCATCAAACAATAGGAGGTGTTCCTAGGTCATGTTTTTGTATTGGTTTTCATGCGTTATGGTGACCAAGAGCCTTCTGGCCAAATACAAAGGAAAAATGCACCAGGACGGGTTGTTGGAGGCTAAGGTTTGTCTATGAGTTAGTCTCGTGGGTGACATATGATGAAGAGTTTAGAGGATAAATGCATGGAAATTAAACCCTTTGGGATTAAAGGTAAAGAGGTGCCTAGGAGTTGTTTTGTGGTGTTCTCGCATATTAAGGTGGCCCAAGGCCTTTGGGAAGTTTTCAATGTAAAAATACATGGTGGGAAATCATCCAAAGGGCCTATGGGTTAATTTTATTTGGAAAGGGCCGTGTTATAAATAGAGCCTTGGATTAAAAATAAATCTATTGTGGGCTTGGGCTATGAAGTTAAAGGCATAGAATGCGTCAAAATATCTTGGGAGATAAGCCGATTTGGCTATTTTCCATAAGTTATATGTAGGCATGGATGGGTCGACAAATGGATTAGAAAAATCCTTAGTAAGCTAGGAAAATAAGGTTGATGCCATTGGTTTAATGGTGACTATAAAGAATTGTTGGCCCAAGATAGAAAGGACCACAATTTGCAGAGGTAGCAATTCACTCCTGAAAAACCATACTTGAGATTCCTTGTAATTTATGATGAATTAAATGGAAAATATGACATGTTGCAATGTTCTCTTCTGGTCCTATATGAATTAAAAAGAAATGAAGGAGAACTATGCTATGTGTACATGAAAAAATTACTGGAGGAGCTCTTTGATTCTATAGTTTGACTGAGATTTAATTCTTAGTATGGAGAAACACATAGGTTCCCATTCTCTGAATTGAAAGTGCTGCACTAAGGAAGTAATCATATGTAATAGAATAATGGAGTGCCATGTAGAAGTATGCTTTCGTTTAGCTTGGATGAGAGTAGAGACAACATCGTTCACTATGTGACAGTGTCACAAAGCCAAGGATTGTAGTTGTGCCATTGGGGAAATCATGGCACTATTGAAAGAGATGAGTGGAGAGCTCTGAGGTGAGTGTTGCTAAGAGAAGGCTAAGTATGCCTATGTTGTTGTGAGAAGTCGAGAGAGTTCGTGCAATAGAAAGGGTGAAGTGATCACTATATATGTTGAGAGAAGAGAGCCGAGAATAGTGTGTTGTTGCAGAGAGAGCAAAGAATAGAGTTTTACATGGGATGAGTATGAATAAAATTTCTTGAGCAGAACAAAGGGATAAGGGTTGAGGATAAAAAAGAGATGAAATCAAGAAGAGTGGTTTCCAATTGCAGAGAGTAGAGATTTCCTTATTAACTGTGGGTTGGAGCCTGTAAACCAAGGAGTTGGTGCTTCCATCTTAGTGGGTATCTGAAGAAAGCCTGGGGATTGGTTGCTCCTACAATTTGGTGCTTACATAAATCCAAGGAGGTGAAATTTGGTGCTTACAACAAATTCTTGAATTTGGTTCTCAGTTGGTGCTTTTGGTAAGTTGATCAGTTGTCTACAAAAGAAGGTATTTGGTGCTTCCTACTAGTGGGTTCTAGCAAACAATTAAAGGGAGTTAGTGCTTCCTGTGAGTGGTGGCTCACAAAAAATTTGACGTAATAGAATAGGTTCTTATTATTACATCCAATGATGAACAAGCTTTCATGGTTTTTCTCTTGGAAGAGTTTCAACGTTAAACCTCTATGTCCAATTTGTATGCCTCTCATGGTGCTTGTGTTGATGTGTTGATTTCTATTGTTTCACATGATATGTTGTTGATTTCTCACATGGATGATTACCAAGTTTAAATGTTAAATATAAATTGGCAGAAAAGTACAATTAGCCTTAATACTATTTCACTACCCCCATCTTAGTATTATCATTTTTTCCATCACTTCTATGATTATGAGAGCAACATTGAGGAGGTTGGGCTATGAAACAACGATGAAATCGACAAATGGATTCATTTGAAAAAGTGGAGATTGAACTAAGGAGTAGTTGCATCGTATGGCAAACAAGAAGCCCAAAAATAATATTGATCAAGAAGTAGGAGTTGGAGTTTGAGTCCTCTTAGGAATAATAGGATTGAGATCTATATTATAGAATAAATGACAAAGAGAACTTACAAGGTAGTATTAGAAGGATGTGGAGTTGCAACCATAGGAGAAATGGAAAGGTGAGGTCACAATATGGATCAAGTCAGATAAAGAAGTAGAGAGTGGATAAAAATAATAGAGATGGACACTTTCTTATATGGGCTTCAACAAAAAAACTGAATTGGACCAAGTCAATCTCCTAGATTTTTAAGGTTGTTCTAGTAAGCTTGACTTACTCAAGTTGTCCATGGTTTATGGGAATCCATTATTTTTCCCACGATATTCATCTCCAATGAAGCCTATTTAAAGGATTTATAAATCAATGGGATATTGTCTCATTGGCCACTGGGAACAAAACAACGATGTCTTTAGACACCACCATCTCTTGGTGCTTTGTGATCCTAACATTAATTTATACATAGAGAAAATTTTATTTTATTCTTCTAAACCGACTTCACCTACCTTCTATACTGACTATCTGGAGATGCATAGCTTCCACTGCCTACCAATCGACATTCTAAAAATGTTCTTCATCAACTTTCTAGAATAGTTGTGATTATTCTAACACCTCCCCTTAATCACAACCTCTATGTTGACTTTCCTGCTGGTCTGAGTCTTAGCTAGGATTAGAACATAATTTGGATCTCCTACAACACGTAAATTATTGTTGAAGCCTCAAATTTCACTGTGACAACATGGGGGATAACCACCTGGTCTGAACCTTGAAAGCAACTCCTTTTCTGGTTGGTGTTGTGGCTCAAATTGGGGATAATGGGACCAATTTCCCAGCTAGGATTGATATGATAATGATGTTGGGGTGATATAAGATATAACGAAAAATGATATAAATACAAATGACCTATTTAAGTAGCGAACACATGCATATATCTACTCTAAAATTATCTTATTATATACCCGGGAATTATTCAAATCATCAGATCTACAAAGATGTCTTAAAGCAAAAGATAATAAAGATCATTCAATTGCTATAAGATAAGAAATCAACTAAAGATAATTATTTTGAGTAAATAGTTAGGCAAAATAATTATGGAAAATATATCACATATATCAAATGATCATGTATTCAATGAAACTACAGCTAAAACATTTATACAAAATTTCTTTGATGTTTAAACTATAACTCAAATTTCCTACATAACAGAATATAAGAAAAAGTATTGCTAGTTAATAAATGAAACACGATCATAAGATAAAAGTACCATATATGAAAGATCATGCTCATGAGATCAACAATATTGATCCCCTTCCTTCCAATCAAGTATACCCTAAGAGTACATAAATGTAATTTTAGTGGAGTATGCTTCAATATTCAAGAAAAATAGATCTTGTTCTAATTATTTCATCAAAACATTCACAAAAGTACAGAAGTGCAATCTCTTGCAAAGTGTTCTTGATAAAATCCTAGACCTATCTCTAAATGCATGAGAGAGGTTTCAATACTATAATACATGTTTCAAAAATAGATTATTGCAAAAAACGTTGAGGAGGTTTCAAACAACCTTACTCAAAGTAAGCAAGATAAAAACTAGAAATAGAAAATAAACTAATGACAAGCTTCTTAAAATTGAATTGTTTTAATCGACCACTTGGTCCTTGAGATTGTGGATATCCATCATTGTTTTCACGTGGGGTGACTAACCAATTGCATATTTTAACTGTCCTATGAATACAACATATAGGATAGTTGGCAACATTTTTTGTGTAGGACTAGTTAAGCATCGTAGAGTCATCCATTGGCTATATGGTTTTACCAAATGATTCCAGTATGTCTCCCAGTCAAGTTTGGACCATTGTTTGATTGTTTCCACTTTGGTTTGGGTTGTTTCTTTCCACTATTGCTCTAGTTGTCTGATGTCAGGGAAAGCACCTGGTTTGCATTCTTTGACAAGGTTGGCATTGTGAAGATTTTCATTCACGGCCTCAATTATGCTATTTTTTGGAAATGTTGTTGTTGTCATTGCCCTTCCTACCTGCTTTAACTATGTGTCCCAATTCGCAAATAGAATGTATTTATGGGGTTCTTCTATCCTTGGTAGATCAGATTTTCTTCCTTCACCAGATTCCCACTAGGAAATAAACTCTGACATCTTTTTATAGATTTCTTCATATTCAAATCTTAGATCAATCACTTCGTTAGTCAATGTATTACTTGTTTCTCAGTAGGGATTGATCTATGAGATCTTTCGACAGAACATCTCTTGTTTCTGTGTCAATAGGGATTTTAGCTTGAGTGCCTCTTTAATGAAGTCATTTGTCTGAGGTTTATCTTTGAATATATCTACCATATCCTGCATTTGGAAAATATGTGAGTCTTTCTCTAACATGCTTTCCTGGTGTTGTAACCTCATTTGCTCAAAATCCCCTTGAAGTTGTGCTACCTTCTATTTTTCTTGCTGATTGGTACTTTGTTTCTCTTGTTCCAATTGTTGTTCCAACAGTTGTATTCTTTGTTCTTTTTCTTTAAGTAGAAGTCAGAATTATGTTGCTTTACCAATGGTTGTGGTGGCATAGGCTCCTGCAAACTATGACAACTTTGTAAGGTTCTCAGATGGATCCATAGGAGTGTCTTTCCATACAACTTCCATTGATTCATTCTCAAGAGTTGCAACTGCTGGTGTGTCTAACTTCCACTTCTTTATTTCTCTTTTTACCACAGACTTGTGCATAGGGCTATAAAATATGTTTAGGGGATGTATTTCTTTGATTTTTAAGAAAATTTCAGAAGTGGGGAAATCGCGATGACCTCAATATCTTAAGTGTTTGTGACTCCTTGGTCTGTTGTTTTTGGATTTGTTACCTGTTGAGTCTGTTTTGGGGTCTGGAATCCAGATGTCCCCTCAAGACTTGCCCCTATTTGGAGCTTTTGATTGAATTTCTCCCATTCCTTATCCAGATCAATAACTGAAATCTTCTTTGTTTGAGCTGATGTGGAGTTAACCTCTGTATGTTTATCGGCCAAGGCCTTTTTAACTATTTCCTCAATATTTTATTCTTTATTCTTCTCAGAACCTTTATTGGGACTTTCTTCTTCACTCTGAGATTGGTGCTCTGAATGTTCTAGCCCTTGAGTTGATTTTTATTGTGATTCTTCACTAGAATTCTCCTTAGAACTTCTCTCCAAGCTCACGCTAGGAGTAGGTTCTCTTATTTGTTCAATCTATAATAGGTCCAATGGGACCTTCAACAATATTTTATTTATGTATACATGAAAAGCGTTGATGTCATCTGGGCTTAATTTTAGCGATGCTAAATGTAAGGCTTATGTAAATGATTAAGCTTCCTGGAAGAGGTCATCAAATGGATCCTCATGAGTAAACTGCCTGATTTTAACCATGGTAGTGAAGTCTTTGGCAACTTTGTTTGGGTCATAATGTCAACATGGAATCATGGCTATTTTTAGAGATGTAATATTCTCTATTTGTTTCAATGCGTTCCCAAAATCATGCAATGCAAAAGCACCACATTGCAGTGGAAAGGTTAGCCAAATGGAATTTTTCATTTCCTTTAGGGCTTTGGTTAAACCATCCCCTGATGTCCGATAATCAATCTCTTTTTCTAGTAGTTTGTCTATAACATAATATGGAAGGACATGTGGAGCTGCAATACTCCCAAAAAATATGATATAAGTAGATGTTTCTTCACCAAACCATCTTGCAACTGGAAATATGTTTATCTTTGCCTCTTCAGAAAGCCTGGGGGCTGTTTTGTCAAAAATGGTTTTATAAATGGGTAACATAATACCATGGCAAATTCTTTAAAAATGGGAACTGAACTGGGATTCCCATAAAATTTTTATGATACACATGGATGGGGACAAGGTTCTGTATAGTCCACTTCCAATCCATGTTTGGAAATAGTGAGAAAAAATAAATGGCATCCATTACATAACCGCTCATGTAAAAAGGTGGAATAGTTCGTGAGGAGATAATTCTCTTTTGCCTGTATTCCCTAATAGCCACAGCTAAATTATCTGACAAAATATGACCCCAATTCATAATCATTACATTAACAACTGCATTAATCAATGTAACCCACTCTATACAAAATTGGTACTATCATCCTCCCCAAATATTCTACACATCATCGCAACTGCGAAATTATGTGGAATCGAGAGGGATGAAATTGGGTACATACCAGATTTCTCCCATTTGAATTTGCCGGAGCCTGACCTCTAGTTCTGCATAATGTCCATTGGTTCCTCATTTTCTTTTGCAAAATGTTCAAGAAAATATTTATCATAGAGCTTTTGTGGCTTTGTTAGATGGTACATCTGGAACAAGTTGTCTGGCTTGAAAGATCCCATAACTTCATGTCTTGAATTTCTGAAAGTATTATATGAAATATTCGCAGTATCAATTATCCATTTCACCATATATGTGTATGGTAATATCTTGGGCCTCACAACTATTCTGTGTAGAAAGGAACATGCTGCCTTAAAGTAGGAACCCTCAAATGATTCCTCGGCATCAGTTGTCGCCTTAGTTTCTAGTAGTCTCAACTTTTCTCCCTCCAGTAAGTTGTACATGGCTTCTCATGATGTGGTCCCTCCGTATTTGTTGCAGGTGGTATCAAAGAAGAGTGGGGGAATGTCTGATTTCTTAGATGTAGTAGATTTTCCTTTCTTCACCATCTTTCCAAATGTTGTTTCCTTCAGAGCTTCCCTGAAATTGAACAATGTAGGTTATCGGATAAACAAACAGAGAAAAATGACAACGAAAATGCAATGATAGTTAATTTTGAAAGATGACAAGGAAGAAGATTTTATTTGAAAATTCAAATGAAAGATATCAAATCTCGTCGAGTCGTTTTAAACATAAATGATATTAAAATTCATTAACTATGCACTAAGGTCTTTTCATTATTTCTTTTATGACTCATTTAAACCATCACATCACAAATTGGTAAGTGATACTTCAAGTTGACGCGTTAAAGGGTGTGATGTCGATGATGTGATTGCAATTAATAGTAATTATCGCAATATCAGTTATGTATCACTTCGAAGTTATTTAGTATTTTGTGATATGCGATGCAAGTGACATATGTTTTACCCTTTTGAGTGCATTTTTCTTAAATGGATCTTTACTCCATAAAGTAGTTGTTTACTATATATCATACCTGATCTAAGTTATAACAATTTTCATAATTCCATCGGGTCCATATGACATCACATTTCACAACCTTTTCATGGTTCACATGTTTGGCATTTCTGTAATAGCCGCGATGCGATAAGCATTTTGACTTATCATTTCCGAAAAACGCAAATCACATATCATTAAGGTTTTGTTTGTTTTGTGCTTTTATAAATGCCTCTATGCGATTGCGATAAGAAAAGCTTTAAGAATTATTTTTAATGAAAATTTCAATGATACCATAAGTCTACTATAGTGGTCCATTTTATTGGAATTCACAGATTCTGACTGTCAATCAACCTTTGTTATCTAAGGTCCAGCAATTTGTGATAAAGCGAGAATGCCTAGTCCTAAAGGGATTTCAGCTTGATATCTTAAGTTTATTCAAAATTTTATTTCTAATAGTTCAAAAAGGGAAGCTCTCATTTGATAAGTTTTTGAAAATTTTTAAAGGGTCCCAATTTATTAATCGAATATTAACTAATAAATAAAGAAACAGGGGATTCATTTATTCTTTATCTAGGGTTTGTTCCTAGACTATATCCTCTTATTTTGACATTTCTTGTTCATTTTCTTCCTCCTCTTCACAATCTATGAACAATAATTTCTTCTGAGAACACTTATGTCCTTTAGTGTATTGTCTATCACAACTATAACAAAGCCCTTTTGCTCTTTTTCCTTCCAATTGTTGTGGCATCAATCTTGTAGGATGTGGAAGGCTAGGGGCCACAACATTTCCATCTTTATAGTTGTGAGTGGTAGGCTTCCTGGTTGCCATGATTTTGCTTTCCATTTTTCTTGCTAACGTGAATGCCTTCTCCAATGAATCAGGTTCCCAAAGGCAAACCTCATGTTGGATATTATCCTTAAGGTCCCTATGAACACATCAATCCTATGCTCCTATGGAAAAACTTTTACCCTTATGTTCAATTTTTGGAAGTCCTCAATGTGCTCCATTGTTTAACCCTTTTGTTTGAGATTTATCAATTGTCTAAAAAAGGTGTTTCTTTTTGTATCCTCATAATGTTCTATCATTTTGTTTGTAAAAATTGCTCAAGTGACAATTTATTTATGAGAGCAAAGCCATCGATACCATACAAACTAGTTTGGTTCCAAATATAAAGTTGCAATACGTACCTTTTGGTTTTTTTGCACATTATGGAGATCGAAAAATTGCTCCATCTGTAGTATCCATGTTCCGAGATCCTTGTCATCAAACTTCCTCATATTGATTTTTGGAACATGGTGGGTCTTCAATCCAACATTAGAGTTGACAAAATCATGATTAACATTTCTTTTTTTCTCATCATGATTTTCCTTTACTACCCTTTCACAATTAGTGACCATTTCTTGTAGCAACATATTCGAATTTATCTTCAAATTTTCCATCTTATCGTCCATGCCATTCATATTAGCGAACATGCCATTCATCTTAGCATCCATGCGATTCATCTTAGCTTCCATGCCATTCTTCTTAACTTTCATGCCATTGATATTGCTTCCAAGCCATTCATCTTGGCTTAATTTACTTTTAGTGAGAGTGAAATTTATTGTACTTGGTCTTGTAATTTTGATATATCATGTTGCATTTCTTCCTCTTCTTCATGAGTCATGCTAAAGCTTTCAGGTTGCTTACTAGGTGTTTCTATTTTCTTTCTTCGGGGCATTAATTAATGCTAATAATTCGTCACTATTCCCTTTGAATTCCTTCAAACTAATTTTTCAAACCACTCTTATGCAAAATTACAAAAAAACTACACACCTTTTTTTTCACTTTGTAAGAGCTTGATATTGAATCTGTTATATCTCTGTAACTGCAGATCTTGAATATCTAAAATCTCATTCTCTAGTAGCCCTTTGAGTCCTCTTTGTAACCCCGTAATTTTTATCAAGATTGGATTCTCCAAAGAAGTGTTATGCCAAATCTCCCACGGTGACCTCATTATATACTATTTCAGTAGAGTAAAATTGTATGACATGCCACGTGTCATCGTTTTGACCTTAGTACCTAAAACAGATACAAAGAAAAGTAAAAGCTGTCCTCTTTCTGAAACTTCTTATGAAATTTCAATCTGATGCTCAAAACAAAAGTTATGGAGATTTTCCCTTGCTCACCTGTTTGGAGTGTAATTTGGGTGTCTACAAAGACCCTAAGTTCTTCAGATCATATTTCCACAAATATAGAGAGACAAGCTCTGAAATTCAGATCTAAATTATGAAATGATTTCAGTTCAAATGGGTTTTTTTTGTAGCTTCTAAAACAATGCAGAAAGAAATTTATAGTGAAAATGCCACAATGACCTATTTGGAGCAGCAAAACTGTAGAATCCAAAGCTTTGATACCAAATGTTATGGAACTAGCACAAAAAGATAGAAAAGATAGATCAACGCCTTAGGAATAAGCCCCTTCAAGGGGACAACCTCCATTACATTACACAAATGAACAATTCTTAGATGATTCAAATGACAAAGCCTCCTTTCTATATATACGAGTCTAAGGGGTCACAATATAACCAATCCTACCTAACAATAATAATATAAAGGTACAAAAATAAGAATAGAGGGATTCTATGGGGCACAATAATAACAATATGGGGACAATAAGGGCACAACAATAATAATAAGGGATACAACGACAATAATAATGGGGGAATCACTAATATTATAGGAACCTTACACATGCCATGCTCGATATCAAAAGTTCCTCCAATTTTCAATATTATTTTCAGTTGAAAGGCCAATTTCTATAGGAATATCACAAAATGGCTTGTACAATAGCAATTTTGTCTAGCAAAAGGTTTCAAATTCCTTTGAAGCCTCACCATGAATAGAATAAAATCGTGGACAAACCCGAACAATAGCATGAACATCTGTAGTTTTCCATGGATCTTGTTTACTCTTGCTATCAAATGTCCAAGATCTTGATGTTTCTATCAAAGATAGATGTTCAAGGAAAAAAGGTCTCTTCTGATAATGTTGAACAAAATTATTCTCAGATGAACATTGCAATCCATCCCTTGATATTTTCCTAAACAACTTTCTTCCAACATTTAAGGAAGCAAATTTCCGACTACAAACAACAAGAGGTAGCTTAAGAAACATATTGCATGTTTCTTGTGCTCCAATGTCATGGTCAAAAATTGTTTCTAGAAGAAACTTTCTATATGCACAAAAAGCATGATCCTTAGAGCCACTAGAATTTGAAATTCTAGTTAACATATGATGATAACTTTAAGACCTTTTTTCTTCTTTTGATGCATACTTAGAAATGTATTTCAACACAGCATAGCGAGAAAGCATTGGCTAGCAATCAACATTTACATGCAACATTGTTAGAAGGTCAATGTTATGTACATTAAGCCTGTCATCATTTCTTGTTGGCTGATATTTCTCTTCCTTGATAATCTATGAACAATCTTGATTCATCACAAATATCCTATGGAGCATTGAACCGACATGTTAGAATAGAGCCATTTTTGTGCAAACAAGAATCTACAGTACACTTTGTGTGCCTTTGGACACAGTTTAACAATTCTTTGTAATCACTATGAGGATTAGAAGAGAAAATCTGACCAGTATGCAATAGGCAAGGGTCATCATTAAGGCTTTGTGGAACCATTATGTTGCAACGATGTATGTCACGCGGATTCCATGCAGTTACATATTTTTCGAAGAATATCTTTGCAAGCTGTACATCATAAATATTTGACCAATCAAGTATTTCCATGTCAGGAGCACCTTCTAACCATAGGAAATTATGGATATGTGATGAAACTTTATGTTTCCACTCATATCTAGAAAATAATGAAGATATAGTTACTACAAACAATATAAATAGAATCATAATAAAAGTTGAAAAAGTATAGAAAAAAAATTGAACACAAACTTGTACCGAAAGTCTTTAGCTTTAAGATATTTTTGGATAACTTCCTCTTGAAAACTATTGAATCTATGGTGCATAAATGTCACAAAAATATGAGGGTACTGGATAACATTCTCAATTTTCATACGATTCTCATTTAAAGAATGAGAATGTGAATGTATGGGCACGAGGTTATGCAACTCTGGCCACTTTGTGTGAGCTGCACTCAAAGTAAAAAATAAAGATGGACATCCTAACTAAGTAATCATGTTTGTCAATTTAAATCGACACTTAGTCTAGTATGCCCTTGTACCTCTCAAAGAAGAACCAAACCACATAAGATGCTCAACAAACTTATTATCTGGTAAATCAGCTAGTTGGTGATGCAAATCCTCAATTGTTGTAGGTGAGTTATGATGTAGATGTTTCTTTGCAAAAATTGTGGTAGTTGCTTGGCTTTGATTCCACATTATCATGTTTAATAGGTAATATTGAAAGCAAGGATGGCTTACAAATCTCTGATTATAGTACCTAAGAAGATGCAATGCATACTCATGAAGTTCAACACTACAAATACGTGGTTGCAACCAATCAACGTCACAAGTGGGGAATAATGTTGGGAATTCCATATCTAGTAACCCCTGTGTATTATATTCATTAATTTGAGAGGTTCGAATACTCGGCCAATCCATTTATTGAACATGTGAAGAATCAAAATTATCAAGAAATGCTCTAATTTATTCCACTTCTCTTCATTTGTTTGGTAGGCGAGCAACAAAAGAAGAAGGATGAGAGGGAAAATGCTCAGCAAGAAACCCTTCATTATTAGTTCCATTGATCTGAGATTCTTCACTATCATAATCAACAAATTTAAGCCTGGAGAAGACATTTTTTGATCTTTCGGGTAGATCATTCACTGAATATAATCAATTACAACAACTCGATAATATTCATCATGTTGGATTTTGAAAAGCAATGCAACCATCACTCGAGATCTTTTTAGATAACATTCATAATATTTAGACTGAGTGCCATGTCTCCTCACAATTAGAAAGTCAATATCTTCAACATGTCAAGGAAGGCTTTGTACAATTGTAGAAATATCTTGAAGAAAGCTAATTGTATGACCACTATACTTATATTTCCCACCTCAAGCATGTGTCACTTGCAAGATAGGATTCACATGTGCTATTAGCATTTCTTCAACTTGAGTAAGAACTATTAAAATATGAGGTTTCTCACTAGGATCCATGTTATTATATCGACAAAAACAATGGGCTCCTCTTTCACTCTTACATCATCTGCAAACAGGTCCTTTAGAATGTCTCACAAACATGGATTCCGGGATATGATTCTTGGCAAATATGGCACATTTGGACAACTAAAAAGCTATCTATCTTTGCTCAAAACCTTTTATTCATTGCAATGATGTCTTCATCAAAATGAATATGATATCTACTAGCCGAACCATGTTGAAAACCATTTGGATGAGTAAAATTTCTTCTAACATTTACTTCATCTTCAGAACATGAGATTCCCTTCACAAATCTGGAGCATGTGGAATGGATCTATGAGAATGTCTTTCCAAATTTATGGTGTTCATTTCATGAACCTGAGAGGATGTAAAGGTCTCTTTGTCATAAAATACTTCAAACTTTAATTTCCAACTAATTATAAATGAAGGAAACGAAAAAGAATCAAATGCATTCAAAAATTTACATTTGTGTCTTCATGTGGATGAGGGTTATGAGATGGTTTCTCTTGGATTCTAAGATCAGAGGATGGAATATTTTTGGATGTAGTTTCTATGCCTCTATTCAAATGAGTTGTTTCCTGTTTCAAAAAAATGAAATACGCTATAAAACTAAATGTCCAAAAAAGAAAGATTCAAAAATTGAAAATAAATCAAATACATTGAACATCTACAATAGTTTTACAATTTGATGTTTTGGTTGCCAATTCTTCAACCTAATGAGATGATATCATGGTTTCTCCATGAAAAGTTACAAAATACAGATTCCTGGCAATTGCAAATGAAAAAAAAAGAAAAATATCAAATGCACTCAACATTTAAATTTGTTTAGCGATGTGGATGAACGTTATGAGATGGTTCCTCTTCACTTCTAACATCAATAGATGGAACATCTACGAAGTCAATTTGTATGCCTCTATTGAAATCACTTGTGTCATGTTCAAAGAAAATAAAAAACACCATAAAATTCAATGTCCAAGCAACTAGAAATTTAAAAAATGAAAAGAAAATCAAAAACATTGAAAATTTACATTACTGTGGCAATTTGATCATCGAGGAGAATGAACAGGAAGATTATGACATGCTTCATCTTCACTTCTCAGATTAGTAGATGGAACACTTTGGGAGTTAATTTCTAGATGTCTATTAAAACACGTTGTATCCTATTCGAAGAGAATAAAATAACATAAGTTTAGTAAACAAAAATTTGTAAATATAGGAATGTAATAGAACAACCAATATTGCAGTGAAAATCAAAATATAATTGTGTTACCTCCATTGTTCTAGCAAAATGTTATCAGGGATGACTGATTCTCTTGGTGGGACCACATTACTTTGAGAAGTAGGATTTGAAGATCTAATGTTTTGAGCAAATGGATCCAAATTATCAAGCAAATGGCCAAGTAAAATATCATCCAAATATCCACACAAAATGTCATCATTCCCTCCACCATGGGTGTTTTGCAACCTTTGGCCATCTAAACATGCAACTGGACACACATAAGGGTTACGGTGGACATTTGCATCCACAATATCGATATGGAGTTCTTCCCGATTGCAACATGTTTCCCCAATGTTATGAACATTTTTAGAAGAGCATCAAACAACAAGATTATGCTGACGAGGAGCATATCATGATAATGAACTATCAATAGGAAATGTTCTTTCCATTATATCATCCATAGTATGATACTTACGAGGAATTATAGAATCTTTTCAAGAGTGGCTTCACTCATTTTTCTATTATATGTATCTCTCCTATGCATATTTATGGCATCCTTATTTTGTTGATACCTTAAACGACGACTTTCATTAGACCTCTCACGTGATTTTGGTCACAAATTTCTTTTCCTTGTATGCTTTCTTGTGCCTTCAAATGACATGTCTACAATGAATAATAACATATTCATTATGTAATCATAAACATGGAACATAACAAATATCTAATATAAACAAACGCAAAAGAATGAAAAAGGCACAAGTTTTTTTTGGAAATCGTAAAAAAAATAAAAAGTGTACATCTTATTTTTTTCCAACCATATAAACTTATCAAAATGTATAAGGCTTTTTCTAAATGGCTAAAAACAAAAATGAAAACTTTCAAAATGGCAAAAAATAGAAATGAATTCTTCCAAACAGCTTAAGCAAAAAAGTCTAAATTTTCATATATCATATTATAATCAAAATGAAACCCATACTATTCGGACACAATACTCTAAGAATTATATGAAGTGGAAGTATATCTAAAATTTGGAACTATATACTCTCAAAATATAAATATAAATATTAAAATGAACATAAACATATAACATTGTTTGAGAATCAATGACAAAAACCAATACAAATAATATGTATAACATAACTCATAGAAATTATAATTATACAAACAAAGAAAAATGCATAACATCGAGAAACATTTACATGTAAATAAGAAAACTTTAGGGGAAACAATATTAAATATTTTACATCACAAAGATCGATACAAATATAATTTTAAAGTATTACCATAAAGACCCATAGCATGTATAGAGAGAAAAATGGAAATATTTTCCACAACCATAGAGAGTATATAAAATGGAAATATTTATAAGAACTCCTAAGAATACTAATATCCTAAGAATCCATAGCCATATCCAATGCTGGAATCTCATCAACAGAATCCATACAAAAACATCTCCATACTCAATCAAATCTTCGCAATCCTTCAATGTTGGGTACCAAAACCGAGACATCTGCTCATTAGTTGAATTATCAATATCTATTGGAAAACAAATGTGAGTTATCATGTCATATAATAGGAAAGGAACTTCACTGTAGTTGCACATAAGAACCAGACCATGGATTGTTCAGAATGGAAGATAACCAGGACATTTTCTATTTATATATGTAGAAATTTCTTCCAACAACTTCCATCTGAAACCTCAATCATCTTCAAAGTAGTCAATTCTTTGTTCAACACATGGTTGACCAAATTGGAAATGATCTAATTCTTCAAATGACCATACAGAAGTGGAGCCATCATTGAAAATGCATATCAACTTATTCATGTATATTGCTAACGACATACAACATATGTCACTGATTGGAACAAATGAAATACTGCACTCATTTTTTATTACATCAAACCAGTAGATTGTATATTCATACCGAGGATAATCTTCATACTCCTTGTCGAGATATAGCCAAGGCAATTTACTTTTATAAAACACTACATTCTTTAGGGGTGAAGTGCCACCAAATGGAACATTATCGCTTTGCCATACCCTATCATGACTACTACAAACATAAAATTTAGACTATATTATGTCATGGATATGTTTTAGAAAAACCCAGTCATATTTTCTACTGCTTACATTTTCCAATAATGAAAAGAATCCTGAGTCTCCAATTCATATTGGCCCTATGTTTTTAAATGCCTTTGTAAATAGATTCATTACAAAATAGTTGTGTGTTTGGGAACATTATGTTGGTAAGGATAAAACCACCATTGGTTCAACAATAAACTCTACTTTGTATCTTAAATCTATGAATCCCAAATTAAATTGAGATATGTGGCCATTTTGATTAAGGTATTGAGCAATAAAACAATTGTATTCACTATTGAGGAAAGGAAAGAGAAATCCAAATTCATTCGTAGAGACATTCTTGCAACATAAAAGGAAAGAAGGGTTTTGCAAAGCATTCTTCCATTTTTTACAAATAGTGCTAAACTTTATCACAACAAATAAAGGGAGCCACAGGAAGACAAGTTCAAGAACTTCGAATAGAAAACAACTCCAAATAGCTGGATCCATGATGAAACAATGAAATCACCTAATAGCAAAAAAAAACATTTGATATCAACAAAACAATTTAATGTTGAATAAAATTAAAAGTAACATAAATACATAATTTACCATACACAATTTTCCATTTTGTTAAGGATAAAAAATGTTAATGGTTGTGTAAGAGTGAAATTTGAACTAATAAAAAATAGTTGGTGAACAACTTGGGTATTTTTCTAGATTCAAGATCACATGCTTACCTATTTTGTATAGTAGTGAATTTATTTTAGTTATATGTTTTAATTATGTATCTAATGTGAGTCACCTAAATAATTTCTGGTTGGAATTTGACCAAAAAAAAACTTGACTCAATCATAATGAATCCAAAAATATCAAATTAAAATTATATTACTAAATTTCTAAAATCATTTTATTTATTTATTAATAAAAAAATAGATTGTTAATATGAATAAGATAATCCTTCTAATGGATTGCATTAATATCACAACTTAAGCATTCTAATGGACTACATTAATATCTACATGATTATGATTATGTGGTATATGGAGATTAAATTAATAAATATTAGGAAATTTAAATAATAAAAAATTAATATGTTTTATGTTTGTGAGATATTTCAACATAATTTTATATATTTATAACTTTTTATAATTATTTGAATTTCTTAATATTTATTAAAATAGTATTTCTTATTTAATAATGTAATTTTTAATCATACACTAATCATAATAATTGTAATTTAAATTTTCTTAACCATTAAGAAAATGTGTTTCTAAAACAATGAATTATATATGTCTCCATTGTTTTAAAAAAATAATGATATATAACTTGATCTTAGTCTTAAAACTCAATTATTATTTTTATTTTATGTGTTTATAAATATTTTTAATGGTTTGTCTAACATGTAGATGTTAGGAATATTTGGTTGGAACTAACTATATTTTTTTCTTGACTCAATCTTAATTTTTATTGTTTACTCAAATTTACTTGTAATTCCAAACAATCTTTGCCAAATTTACTTGTGATTCCAAACAATCTTTACTCAAATTTACTTGTAATGTTTAATTTTTTTTGTTGAATCAAATTAAATTGTAAACCCAAACAATTTTTCCCAAATCATAAACAATAGAAAATCTAAAAAACACATGAATTTAAACGTATATTAAATAAGGTGTTTAAAGTTTCTTTAAAAAGAAATTGAAAATATTTGTTTTATTGAATTAATCTATTCTTATGCATATTTCTATTATATAATGTTTTTTTTGCAATTATAATATATGAAATAAATAAATAAATAAGGTGTTTAAAGTTTCTCTAAAAAAAATTGAAAAGATTTGTTTTATTGAATTAATCTATTCTTATACATATTTTTATTATACAATGTTTTTTTTGTAATTATAATTTATGAAAGAAAAAAAAAAAGGTTGCAATAAGAGATTATTTTTTTTGCTAATGCAAGAGTCGTGTCTTGTATTCAAAATATCCAAAGTATAAAATTACATAAAATGCAAACAACCACAGGCTAAACCTTTTAGCCCTAGGTAGAAGCTTCACAAAAACATTAAACTCACCAACTAGGTCCTAATGACCCAAACATCAGACCCGAAGTAACTCAAATCTGAAATAAACAATGTGTGAGTGGCCATCCTGAACACCTGGTGACCCACCGTGAAGTTATACATGCTTAAAGACCTGGACCCACCAACATGCACGTTGTTCCCTGACCGTTGATTCTCCTTGCTTGATCTAATGGCGGAGGATCATATTGCATCATCAAAAAGCTTAGAGAATTACCGCGTGATGAGGGCATTATTATCTCCCCAACCTTGACCACGTGTTGTGTGGTGAGTGGAATCACATTCAACTCCGAGAAACCGCTCCCAGCTTTAAGGGTATGCGATAAACCAGAAACCACCTCGAGGGCAATATTGACACCATGAGAAGTAATGCGGGGGGTTTTGAGTCTACTGAGAAAGCCAAGACTCTGGTCCATTGCACCATCCCTACTCCTCAAGTGCTTGAACCAAAGGAAGATGAAAATCTTCTTACCATTCTTGATGTTCTCCGTCCGATCATCCGAGAACCACATTCTGCTGAGTAACTTCCACCTGAGACTATTGTGTTTGTGCTTACCTGGGTTGAGGAAGTAGATAAAGACCTGCATCCCAATTGTAACATCACTTCTGAAATACCACTTCATATTGAATTTGAATGAACTAGACCACGTCTCTGCGACTGTTACCCAACTCTTTTTTGATATAATGTTCTGTCCTCATCCGCGTGATTGAGACAATGCTCCCTCAATCTATCCTGAGTCATCTCTTACCATTTCAGCTTAACACTACTTTTGGTGCAGAGCACCCCTTGATTAGCTAGAATGTCCACCAATTTATTTGTCGTCCCTCACACATGAGTGAAACTCATGGTTCGCAAGAACACAAGGTGAAACTGTATCCTTTGAAAGGCCTAAAGTAGGCTCCAGTGTCTTGAGACCTTTTCCAGCTTCGTGCCAGAGCAGATTCTCTTGACCAAGTTGATGATTAACTCAAAATCAGCTTCAATTATTATATTCTAAATATTTTCCTGCTTTAGGATTTCTAAAAATTTCTCTAGTGGCATTAGTTCCACCATTTTTTTTGTAGCTCTTCCCAAATGGCAATGAAAAATAAAAATGATGCAGCCATTTTCATCCCTTAACCCCCTTCATAACTAGCAATACCTGGGTTTCCTTTTGAGGCCCCATCAATGTTGCATTTCAAAAAACCCTGAGGGGGAGGATGCTAGCAGTCTGGCTTATTGATGAATTTCTTCATCTTCATATCCATGCCCTGTGGTATAAGCCCCTGCATACCCAACTGAAGAAGTATCTGCATTTCAGCTTCTAAAGGTGGATTCTTTGGGGAAGTTCGCACTAAAGTTCCCACTGTCTCCTTACGCTGTCTTAATATTTGTGCCATAATTCTATGGGAGGAACTTTTTTCATTTTTTGAAGACTTTGTAGTTCCTTTCTTTCTAGACATTCCATATTATGAAGCTTGGAGTTAAAGCCCAAGCTGAGCGAAGAATCTCATAATTAGAGAAGTTTCCTCTCCAGTTATTAATGGTACTAATAATTCTTCCTTTTTCCCTGTTTGTCTGTCTCAAAATTGTGGCAAAAGTATCCCACAACCTGGAGGTGAAAATGCAGTTATTGGGTAGGTGCTTCATCGTTTCATCTTGAGACTCACAAAGCTGGCATCTAGATGGTCCCAGAACACCCCTCTTTCGAATGTTTTCCCAAGTCATAATTTTCTTATGATATACCAGCCACATGAAAAGTTTGATTTTCATTCATCCTTGATGCCTCCATAGGTTCTGCCAAACCCTGTCTAGTTCATTGGAATCAAGCCCCAGGATTATGTGCTTTTCCTCCTTAAGATTGTAGGTACCTCCATTATTGTTGCCCAATATAAGTTGGTCATGCCCCTCTGATACCAGAATTTTCCTTTGGTCCAACATTGTTAGAAGTGCATCATATTTTACTTTCAAGGGGCTATCATCCCTATATTCCATATTCTTCTAGGTTCACCATTTTCCTTCACTATTGATTTGATCCCAAAAATATTTTACCCTAAGTAACACTTTGGTATCAATTTCATTCTTAAGGTCCACAAAGTCCTCTCTTAGCAGCGCAGGTACTTGTTGCCATTTATCCTCCCAAAACAAAGCAAGATCTCCCTCTCTGATTTCCTAGAAGCTATTTTTTTGCACTAAGCCTCTATTCTCCCAGGCTTTATTTTAGATGTAGGAGCTTTCTATGATGCCAGTCATCCTTATCTGATCATTGTCTTGCCAATTTCTGGGGTATTTTTCTTTCAAAATATAATCCCACTAAGCCTTTGGTTCTTTTACCCAATGCCACCATAGTTTTTCCCCTAAAACTTTGCTTAGCACTTCCAGATCATCCAATCCAAGACCTCCATGGTTTTTAGGTTTGAAATCTTATCCCAAGCTACCAAGGCCTATTTCTTTCTCTCCTCCTCCTTACCCCAAAGAAAGTCTCTTTGAATGGTTCTAAATTGTTGTAAGACTCCTTTTGGAGCTGGAAGGGTTGAAAGCATGAAGATGGGGATTGATTGAAGTACAACTTTTGTAAGCACCAGCTGGCTTGCCAAGTTCAAAAATCTAATAGTCCATTTCCGGGTTTTATCCTGCATCTTATTAATCACCGACTCCTAAATACTCTTATGCAAAGGTTTATCAATTAGAGGAACTCCCAAGTATTTGGAAGGAAGGATATCCATTTGAAAGCCCAGAATTCTAGAGATATTCCTCTGAATAGCAATATTAGTATTAAAGAAGAAAACCTTAGACTTGGAGAGATTTACCTCCGTACCTGTAGCCATGGCAAAGTCACTTAGGATTTGTTTATAATCTAACGCTTCTTTGACCATGGGGATGCCATGTAGCATGGTGTCATCAACAAATTGTTGATGGCTTAAAGCTTGTCCAGTCTCAGAGAGTTGGAGACCCTTGATGTTACCCACTTCTTTAGCATGCTTGATGGTTTGACCAAGTCCTTCCATCATGAGGAAAAAGAGAAAGGGGGAGAGTGACTCTCCATGCCTAAGGCCTCTTGTAGGGGTAAAAGTCTTGGATGGAGAACCATTAACCATAATTGAAAAGGTATATGAAGTCACGAGGGCCATAACCCATCTTACCCAGTTATGGTTAAATCCAAAGGCTAGAAGGACCTTTCTGATATAGGTCCAATTCAACTTGTCATAAGATTTGGCTAGGTCCAATTACATAATCATTCTCGCCTTCCTATTGCTTAACAATGAATGAACCACCTCATGCGCTTGAATGATGTTATTGAGAATTTGTCTACCCTCCACATATTGTGTTTGCTCCACAAAAACTAGACTAGGAAGAAGGAGTTTGAGTCTGTTGGCAATAACTTTGGATATTATCTTGTACACCACATTGCATAAAGCTATCGATCTAAATCTATCTGGAGTTTGAGCAATGTACTGTTTGGGGATCAAAGAGATGAAGGATGTATTGAGCACCTTCAAAATGGTTCTATTCATTTGGGAGTCCTCCACGACATTCAAAATATCTTGCTTGACAATGCTCCAACAAGCTTTAAAGAAATCAACATTAAAACCATTAGGGCCTGGTGCTTTACCATTTTGCATTTCTTTGATGACCTCACTAACCTCCTCTTCAGTCACCTGTCACTAGCTTAGGTATGTGCTTTGTTAAGTCCCTGATAAAATGAGCTATGTCTAAAATGGTCTCCTCTGCGATACTTCGAAAGTGATGAACCAACACAGCTTCTATATCTTCATGGCTATTGAGTAGTTGACCTCTGGAGTCCTTGATCGATGAGATCCCGTTATGAGACCTATTTTCCATGGTGGATTTGTGGAAAAACCTAGTCTTTCTCTCCCCTTCTTTTAGCCATTGAACTCTTGATTTTTGTCTCCAAAATATCTCCTCTTGTTTACATAAGTTCTCCCAGTCTTGATGATGTTTGATGACTTGATCATTTTTGACTCTATCAAAGCCATCCGTGATAAGGGTTTGATTGAGTTCTTGCATTTTACCTTCAATAGCTTTTCTTGCTTCAAAAATATTACCAAATTCATTCTTGTTCCAATATTTGAGTCTGAGCCTGATGTGTTTCAGTATTTTGTGGAGAAGAAACATTCTCGTACCCTAAATATGCAAATCTTCTGCCCATGATCCGGATTTAAACAGGAACGCAATAGATTACAGAGATAACCATAAATACAGAGATGCGATAACCATAAATAAAGAGATGCAGCGGAAATAACACTTCATTTCATTAATGGAAAATACCGAAATATGATTACAACCAGAAATGGAAATAAACCAGCTAGGACTATGGTAGCTTATCTCTGAGAAGAAATGTGCGGCTACATGTCTCTGAACTGTTCCGAACTTCTGTTACAATGAGGCTTGAAGGCCTATTTATTATTGAGAAACAATGTAAAACCCTTCACATTCCAAAGCCGACCCTTAGAAGATGAAACGCCAAATTGTGGGCC
>APFE031522788.1:0-10233 GCA_000404065.3 Pinus taeda | reverse complement strand
AAACTTTACATCTCTTCTAATGATAAATTTTTTGGACTTAAGTGGAATAAGTCTATATCCTTTGACATCTTCAGAATATCCAACAAAAATACATTTTTCACTCTTAGGGTCTAAAGCTTTATGTTTCTCATCTGGAATATGGGCCCATGCTTCACTTCCAAAAACACGAAAGTGACTTACATCTGGTTTAATTGAGCTCCATGCTTCTTCTGGAGTGATATTCTTTAAAACCTTAGTAGGAGTGCGATTTATTATGTAATTGGCACAGTTAATTGCTTCTGCCCCATAATTAAGACTAAGTCCTTTAGATTGAAGCATACAATTAGCCATTTCCTTTAAGGTGCGATTCTTCCTTTCAGCTACACCACTTTGCTGTGGAGTATATGGAACAGTATGTTGCATTTGAATTCCATTCTCAGTGCAAAAGTTGATGAATTTGTTGTTAACATATTCTCCGCCATTATCAGATCTTAGTTAAGAATTTGATGTCTAGATTGTTTTTCAACAAAGGCCTTAAAGGGCAAGAATTTGTTAAATACTTCACTCTTGAGTTTTAAGAAATATACCCAAGTGCGTCTGGAGAAATCATCAATCAAAGTTAAGAAATATTTGTAGCCAAAGAAGGAAACAACTGAAAGTGGACCACATAAATCACTATGCACAAGCTGTAGAGGGGCCGAGGCGTGCCAAGAGGCACGTTTTTCAAAACTGTCCCGATGTTGTTTTCCGAGTACACATCCAGAACAAACACCATCTGCAAGATACCATAGGAAGACCTGTCACCATATTTTCTTTACATAGTTTCTGAAGGGAGTGATAGTTTAAGTGACCAAATCGCTCATGCCAAAGTTTGCTCACTTCATCATTATGAGCAACAAATACAGAGGGAAGATTTGATGACCCAAAGTTGTGAAACTTATACAACCTTGTAGAATCATCAGCAATGCCAGTAGCTAAAATCTGTCTAGGATCTCTTAGGTCCTTAATTACAACATCGTGAGGTGAAACTTCAACGATTTTACCTTCACCTGAATGAGTTATCTGATATACAGATAGAAGGCTGCAGGATAAGGTTGGAACACATAATACATCATTAAATTGACCATTGTCTATATGAACAGTTCCAGCCCCTACAACACTAAGAGATCTATCATCACCAACATATATATTTTTGGTGTTACAATCATTTAAAGAAGAAAACATGGCTTTGTTTTTGGCCATGTGATAAGAAGATACCTTTAGTGCATAGCCAGACCGAGATGCTTGACAACCACATGCAGAAAGTGCCATTCCTGAAGATGAATTTGAAGAGTTCTCCAAATGGATGTTATGCTTCTTCATTGCTACTTCCAAGGCTTCCATCTTCTTAAAGCATTTAGATTCCAAGTGGCCATCTCGATTACAAAAGTGGAAATGTCTATCAGTCTTCTTCCCTTTGTTTTTATTTTCCTTATCATTCTGGTGAAATGATTTTTCATTTTGAGGCTAAAATTGCTTAGGACCCTTGTTTGGTTTAGGACCATTCCTTTTAGGATACGACTTCTTAGGATTCTTTGAATTTGGTTGTTGCTGGGCGGCTAACGCTTTCTTAGAAGAGTTTCCAATATTAAGAAGACCAAGGTGTAAGAGTTTTTCTTGTTCTCTTATTAAAGAATCACAAAAAGAATCAAAGGAAGGTGGCTTGTTATACTAGACCAAGTTATACCTAACTATTTCCTATGTGTAGGAATATCCTAACATGAGGTCCTTCGAGCTATCTTGCTTTGTGGACAACTTGATGAGTGTCTTGATGGCCCTTTTGATGATGACAATGGATACAAAAGCTCTTGCTATTGTAGAATGTTGAATGCTCTTTGATCTAGGGTTTGATCAAGATTAAGGTTTGATTCTGCAATGTAGACCTTAACATCCTTCCAACTTACTTTGATGCCCTGCTAGAAATTTTATCCTTGAATGTCTCTTTTCTTCCCTTCTTCCAATTGTAACCATAACTGTGATACCATGTTGAAGAATCTAGGGCGGATTGAATTAATGAGATTCTTGTTATCATGATAACTCTTTATGAAGCATTTAGTCTTTTAGATTATTATCACAATGTTTTTCTTATTATCATTTGTATGTGTATTTCTTACTTCAACAAATAGCTATCAAAGCAAAGAGATATTAATATCATTATCCAACATGAAAGGATATTAGGAAGGTTCCTAAATTCAAAAGAAAATTCTTAAGCATGTGGGAAAGGATTTCCTTGAATGGAAATTCATTGCTACTATGAATGCAGAATAATATATGCCCACAAGATTACACTTGAAGTCTCTCTTGATTAATACTTGAGTTGGCATAGGTGGTACCACCTTCACTTCTATGGTCTTTTTTCACCCCATCTATATAAATGCTAAATAAATAAAATTATCATAAGTAAAATTTTGTTTTTAATAATAATAGTAATATCCACTAAATGAATATTACTATATATATTATAATAATAATTATATAGTATAAATACTTTTTATTTAAATTTATATATTTAAAATTTTATCATAAAAAAATATGTATTAATTTATATTGATGATGACGATGATAGTGGTTAACGTCCACTGAGACCAAATTGGTCTATCGGACCTATAATTTTCTTAGTTTTTAATTGTCTGGCTCCTCGTCTTTCTTGGTGAGATTGGTGTTATAGTTTTGTTTTTTTTCTCTAGGATCTTCCAACTTCCTTTATCTTGCATCTCCTTCATCTCTTTAATTCTTGGGACATTGGTGTCTTAGCTTCACAATTTGTTGTGTTCGTCCTTTTGAAGATAGTCGAAGAAGAAGTTTGGTCTAGGAGATCTGCTTTGCTGTTAAATGAAGATTTATTTTGTGCGGTATTCGAATCCTCATAACTGTTGATGCTTGAGGGGTTGTTGAAATCACTTTTTTGTTGTTAGGTGGGCCTTTCTCCCTGCTTGTCTTGAGAGTTGTTTCTTTCTTGCCCGATTTCTTGTGATTCAGAGTTTTCTCTAGAGTATTCTTCTTTGATGATAGTGCAGTGTTCTTTTTGTGCTCCTTCCCACCATGTAGATCTGTGGTAGTTTTTTCTAGGAGAATTTTTCTGGGAGGCTTTTGGGCAATTTTTGGCTAGATGACCTATCTCAAAGCAGGATTGACATCTAAAGAGGACACTTTCATAATCGAGTTTTTGGTTCCACATATAGTCTTTACTTGTTAGGTTTATTTTCGCTGGGAATTGGCACTAAAGTCCATTTCCAAATGAGTGCATTGGTGGTTCGCATATTCCTCTGTTTTTGGCATATTCTTCAGTTAACCATCATCACATCATAAAAAAAATTATATATTAACAATTATCACATCATATGCCTGTTATTATTTTTAGTTTTATTATGAAATTTTGTTAAATGTTTCCACATGCGTGCATAGGTGGTTCTGGCATATTCCTTTGTTTGTAGCATATTCTTCTGTTAACCATCATCACATCATAAAAAATTTATATATTAACAATTATCACATCATATTGTTATTATTTTAATTTATTATGAAATTTGTTAATTACAAGTAATTAATTTATAATAAATATATTTCAGTAAAAATTATTTAATATAAAAATTATATTTTTCAATTAACTATGATAGTTACGACAATACATTTTGGTAATTTGAATCTACATTTTAATTAATTAAAAATAAAAATTTAATTTATATAATTTTTTTAATATAATTCAAAATCCAACTTTTTATAATTTTGGTTAATTTCGAACCTACATTTAATTGATTAAAATATTAAATTTTATCATATATAATTATATTAATATAATTCAAAATATAGCATTATATTTAATCTAAATTAAAAGATAAAAATTCCTTATTAAAATAAATCAAATAAAAAGTAAATGTAAGATCAAATTCTGAAGCATAATTTAAAAACAAACTTAAGAGAAACCAGATACCAAATTAACCGAACTTATGATGTAACATTATTACATCCTCTGCCCTTCAAAAGGTAAGTTTACAGTTTTTAAATTTCACCGAAGAAATTGTACTTTCTGAAACATCCGATAAAATTGGATACATTAGAGGAGCATGGCATGGCTCGGCTAACAAAAACTATTAAAATATTATTTCGTTAGCTCCATATGTAGGATCACATATTTGAACCATAAAACCAAATCTCCATCACAATTAAAATTTAACCATTCTAAAATAATTATGGCATACCAGGACCGCCGGAGGGCTGCTGTCTTTTCTCTGAAATTTAAATTTTACAGAATTAAAGAAACATAAACAATATTCATCTCAAAATTTAATACTTCCAATCCATCTACCCTAAAATAATTGATATTCATTTCAAGATGGTGATAATAACGAGATGCCAAATAATCCCCATGATCACTGGTGTGACAATTCCGCCGGCTCCACTCCCATGTTTTTGCGTAGCTTTTGCTTGTGGGTGACTACTCTCCGGGCATTGTGCCGAAACCGTATCGTCTGTATCTGAAGATGGAACTAGCGACACGTTAACAGGAGCGACCAGAAAATCAAATTCCTTCCATATTTCAATTTGATACATATATCCTCCACTGCAACATACAAAATCTTTCTTTTACCTGTCAAAGAAACGGACGGAGATGGCGAGCCTATTGATGTTTGAGGCGGCTGCGGTAAGTGTTGTGCTTGAGGCGGTGTTCCGCACCTGAGCGTATTTTCTCTGAGCAACTCTGCATTAGAACCAAAGATGAATAAAAAAACAGACATTCATAACGCAGTAGCAAGGTATTAAATAAAAAGGAATAAAATCTTAACGCAATAGCAAACGACCAAACGGATGAAAGTTCTCTTACTTTTTCTTGCTATAAACGTAGGGTTAAAACAAAAATGTCTGGTAATTTTTTCATGAATTTAAACTAAAGCAAACGAAATCTGCACTCCTATGTTTGTCCGCATAAGCAGTAGGTTTTAAAAGGAAAACGCCGGATAAATTTTCAAAAATTGAAACTACAACGAAGGAAAACCTTCAAACTTTCAAGATTTCTCCGCAGACCGTCGGTTTTAAAAGAAAATATAACATAAATTTCCAAGCATTTTGACTAAAATTAACGCAACCTTCTTTATTATGTGTTCTCGCGCTTCTTTATTATATTTTCTCATCCTTATTTATTATATTTTCTCATCCTAAACGTTCGTTTTAAAAGAAAAACGCCGCATATTTTCATTAATTTAAACTAATCTGCGTTCTTGATTTTTTTTATAAATTAAATAGAGGTTTTGATAGAAAAATGACAAATAATTTTTCAATAAAATGTTTGATAATTTCTCAGGAAATATAAACTGAAACGAACAGATGCTCTGAGCTCTCTAGTTTTTACGCGATAAAGTTAAGTTTCAAAAGAAAAGTGCGGGATAGATTTCAAGAATTTAAACTATAGGAAGAAAAACCTGCAGGCTCTCGTATGTTAAAATAAATAAAATTGTTCCATAAATCATTAGGAATTTAAAAGGTAAGGAAGGAACATCTGTATTCAAAGTAGATCCTAAAAGAGGAATGCCGGATAGATGTTGCAGAAAAACTGCCGCTCTCAAATTTTCAAGAACTTAAACTAAAGCGAACGATCTCCTGTGTTCTCAACATAAACGGAAAAAGAAAATGTGGTATAAGTTTTCAAGAATTTGAGCTTAAACGAACGATGTGGTATCTGCATAAAAATAACATGTCAGAAAATTCTCCAGAATTTCAATTAAAATTGCGATATCTGGGCTTTCAGGAGCACGGTCGACCGCGGTCGTAAAGAAAATATCTGCACGAGCACATTAAATTTAACTAAAAATCGTTCTAATCTTCATGTCGGTCAAGATTTTGAATCTTGCGATAAAGATTGCAAGGATCTGCAAAGGAAAGAGCCTAGACGCCCTGTACCTGTGCAATTTGGGGCGGAAGCGTTGATATTACAGGCCGCAGGGAGCGAGAAGGCGAGGGTTTGATTTATTGGAAAGCCAAGGTAATTGCTGCTACGGAAAAGCTGGCAAAGGCAGTCGGACTTGCCGAGGATGGCAGTGATCGATAAACAGCAGTCATTGGTTGGCTGTGAGCTGGTGTTATTATTTCCAGTAATGTAGTCTACACATGGTAATATACTTATGAGGGGGGTTGTGCAGTCGGGAGAGGAACAGGGCGGCTGTGAATCGTGTTCGCCGACGCTGCTTCCTGCTGCTGCCATGAAGGCCACCACGCCCATGACTACCATTAAGAACTGGCAATGTCTGCCACCCACCATCACAGTGCTGATAATCTCGAGGCCGCTAGTGAAGCCTTCAAATATTTCGTGTTGTGTTGTAGAATGCGAGCGTCTATTCTCTTGAACAAATCGAATCAATAGGTTGCCGATATTCCACGAGGTTTACTTGTGTCAAACGTGCTTGCCCATGACACTTTATTTCCACGCCGTTAGGCGCGAGGCTTTCAAAAAAATCAGAGAACAATCATTCGATGGCTTTGTTTACTTACAGAATAATTGTCTTTATAGACAAATTAAGTTTAATATAAATTATGTTTAATATTATATGATTTTATGACATTAAGGATTAGAATCTTTTATAAATTTATAGATGAAGAATATTAAAATTTGTATTTATAATACTGACGCTTTTTTTATTTTAAAGTAGTACGTTGGATTATACTCATCTTTGGAGGTCAAATTATCCTTTATTATAGCTCTTTTTTATATTCGAGTATAAGATTTGGCGTTTAAAATATTCATTTTTATTGGTATTCCAGAATATTTTTTAATAGAATTAATTTTTTTAAATTAATATATATATATATATATATATTCTATTATTATTTTATTAAATATTTATATATTATATAAAATATGGTTAAGAGCATGTGTTTCCTCCTAAGAGGTCACAGGTTCAAAACCAGAGGGGGCATAGCAGTTTATGTATGCCTTCGTAGGACTTAGCGTCAAATCGCTGCGCGGAGCGTGGGTCCCTTGTCCCACAAACAAGGGGTCTCATACACCAATTTGGTGTCTGGCTTGGCTGTGACCTTAAAAATGATTTATTATTATTATTAAATATTTAGTGAATTTTTTTAATATTTTTGTTTTATGATTACTAATATATTATGTTTTTGTAGAGGTTAGATTATTATATATTTGAAAAAAGAAAGATTATTATAGAAAATTATATTGTTGTTACTTTATGTTATTTAGGGGAACTAGATCAGTAACATAAATTTAAAGTTTTTAAATTACTAATTTTATGTGTTATCTCATCAGCTATAAATATGAAAAAGTTTCTAAATTACTAATTTTATATGCTATCCCATAAATTATAAACATGAAGTTATGTTTAGCAAAGAAATTAAGCTCTAAACTAATAAGGATGCTAGTAACATTAATAGCAAGGAGATTTTGCTTCTAGTTATAGGAGGATCCACTTTTACTAGTGGTTGTGGCTCATGATCATGATCATTGCCAGAGGAAGAATAGTCAATATTTGTCAAGTTCTTAATGAGGGATGAGACCTTCCTTTTGATCCTATCAACTTTATCCATTAATTCAGTCGTACAAATAACTAATGTTGAACATCAACTTTATGCGTTAAAGCCCTTCCTATGACTGCCTTGATATGCTAGTAGAGGTTTATACTTTGCATATACGAGGTTTTCCTTACCCTAGTGGATTTCCCTGCCTCGCGGATTCAATCCCTAGTGTCTCGTTCAACTTGTCTATCTAGTATGTAGCATCTATATTGCCTACCCTGCTCCTCTACATTAGAGGTAACCCTTTGAACTATTGCAAGGATGATGTCCTTGTAGCGCTCCATAGCTACTTTCACTACAACTTGGCCTTGAGTGTGATGGGAAGAAGAAGGGATATGATAGATACTAGGGAGAAGCCATGTCACCCTCTTCTTCCACCCCGCTGAGTAGTAGAGAGTTGATGCCTCGCCATTGAAACTGACTTAATACTAGATAAGAAACAAAGAGAATTCTGAGTGATGGGAAAGAGAGAATAGCTTTGCAGGAGCTAAGAGGGAAGATTAAGTGAAGACTAGAAATAGAATCTGAAAATTGATAAAGGAGAGTGGAAAACTTTGTCAAATGATATAGGGTTACCTTTAGAAAAGGCATTAATGGAAGATAAGAAAGGTGGTAGAAAAAATAACCAAAGAGAGGCTAAGAAGTCACTGGGCCGAAACAAACATGCTCCCAATAATTAACAATCCCAACGATGGGTGATAATACCAAAAACCAATAATCCCAATTTTTTAGCTCAATTGTGCTAGCAAAAAATATATAACTGAAGCACAATCCAAAATTGAGATGATAAATAATCCACACGTGAACTGATGGTGGTTGCTACAAATTGTGATAGAGGTGGAGCATCCTCGTCTAGCTAACTTCCAACTAATAGGCACTACAAGCCCAACATACCTTAGAGCCTACATGAATTAGCTTGTCAGGACAAGCAAATCCGCAAAATCTCCCGACAACCCATGGACGGTGGATTAACTTCATGCAACCATCATTGAATAGGTAATATTTATCCTTAGCAAGCCATGCCAGCCTATAATGCACATTCTTCAACCTTGTATTTGTCATTATAACTTCCAAAATTCCCATGCAAAGTCAACTTTTAGACCAAGTGTCTTTCCCTTAAGTTATGCACATTTTGTAATAGGTACTCTACAAGCTCTTGCAAGCTTGTTTTCATGGTTGCTTGAGCGTGGCGTACGAGCGGAGATGCAGACTGCCATTTGTAGGGTAACCTACCCCATTCATTTATATCACTGGCTATCAGTACAAGGAGAGGAGGGAAGCCCCTCACATGAACACCCTACGTGGGGAGATTAGGTGATAGAACATAACATGAATTGGCAAAGTAAATATTTTTTATTTTTAGAGATTTTTTCTTTGAAATATTGTTATTAGTATATGTTAGGAAACCAGCTCAAAAGAAGATAGAAAAGATAGATCAACGCGTTAGAATTCAGCCTCTTGAGGGGGCAACCTCCTTTACATTACATAAATGGACAATTCTTCAATGATTCAAATGACAAAACCTCCTTTCTATATATAGGAGTCTAAGGAGTCACAATATAACCCAGCTGACCAAACAATAATAATATAAAGCCACAAAAATAACAATAGAGGGATTCTATGGGCACAATAATAACAATATGGGGACAATAGGGGCACAACAATATTAATAAGGGATACAACTATAATAGTAATGGGGTAATCACTAGTATTATAGGGACCCAACATTCCCCTCTCCTTCAAAAAAGTGTTGTCCTCAACACTTGAGTAGTTCTAGATGCTTCTGTATAAAATTATCATCCTCCCATGTGGAATCATTAGCGGATAAGTTCTTCCACTTGATAAGATACTCCGAAATTGATCGATTTTGTAGCTGTCGAGTTCTTGTTTCTGTCACTCCTTCCGGTTCCAATATAATTTTTCCTTCCTCGTCAAGTTCTAACAATATTGTTTGAACTGGGAGCTTGTTGCCTATAACCTTTTTTAAACATGAAACATGGAAAACTGGGTGCAATCGAGAATCTGCAGGAAGCTCCAATTTGTATGCCATAGTACCAATCTTTTGCAACACCTTGTACAGACCATAATACTTTGGTGATAATTTATTATCCTTCTTAGCTTTCTTGAGGGACATTTGCTTATATGGTTGTAGCCATAGGAATACCCAATAACCTACATCGAAACTTCTTTCGCTGCGATGTTGATCTACTTGTTGATTCATTCTATTATGTGCCAACACGAGGTTATCCTTTAAGAGTTGGAGGACTTGTTGTTGATGTTCGATGTGATGTTCCACTACTTGAACCTTAGAATTTTCTCTTAAATATGATGTCATGGATGGTGGCTGGTATCCATAAAGTGCCATAAATGGGTCATTTTTGTTGTTGTATGGAAGGAAGTGTTATACCACCATTTAGCCAGAGGTAACCATTTGAACCATTGTGTTTGTTTATCAGATACAAAGCAACGAATATATCCTTCCAAACATTTGTTTACTATCTCAATTTGCCCATTAGATTGAGGATGATAAGATGAGCTATGAGCTAACTGAGTACCAAGACAAGAAAATAATTTTGTCAGAAAATTTCCAGTGAAAATGGGATCTCTGTCACTTACAATAATATTTGGGTTTCCATGTAGCTTTTGAATTGTTTCCATAAATGCAGTAGAAATTGTACTGGCTTTAAATGG
>APFE031522782.1:0-12176 GCA_000404065.3 Pinus taeda | reverse complement strand
CCTGTGGGTACCCCTTCGAGTAGTAGCGCATTAGACAGAACCGTGCACGGACTGTCTTCCACGTACCCTCTGGGTATATCGGAAGCCCCCTAGGCTCCCTTGAAACCTCGCCATAAATAAACTATTGGTCATCTCATGGCTACGGTACACCGAGAACAAAACTCAGAGAGATTACTCGCTCGTACGATAGGGTAGTCGGGTTGTACGGCTAAGGGTACGATCAATCCTCCTTAGTTAGAGCCCTAAAACATTGGGCCGAGTACTACTGCCAGACCCTTATGTATATTGCGATCTGTAGCACCTGACACTCCTCAAGACCCTAGTTCCCTTTTCTATCGGGGGATCACACATCATCTCTTCCAGATCTGCTTGTGCAAAGGAGTGCAACAGCAGCAGACATCGGTCCCAATCAGCCATTCTGATCTATTAGATCCATCAGATCTGCAGAAGCAGTCGGTTCCGCCGCACAGCTCTATTAGATCCGCCATTCAGATCTCTCAGATCTACCAGATCAGAGTCATTGTGAAGGGTTCCTATACCGGGGTATAATTTTCGCAGGACTTTTGGCCGCATTGACATTTTGAGAATTTGGCCACTGCAGTATTGATAAGGAAGGAGTAAAACTTATTGGTGATCTAGCCCATCAAAATCAGGACGACGAGTTGAGCACGGTCGTACCATTCACTTCTTAGTGATTTTTTTTTTTAGGCGGTCCCAATTTTAAAAAAATTCGGTTGGTGTACGGTAGCAACTAGAGCTCAAGCAATGGCCAATGAAAGGATGGACAAACTTGAAGAATCACTGCAACATCTCCACAGTCAGCTTACTGGACTATATAGCATGGTCGAGAAAATAGCCGAGAAGGGCAAGGAGCAAGCCCACGAGGAGGCGTATAATGGCCATGAACACAACGAGGGTGAGTCTAGCCACTCTCCTCACGTCTGGCACACCCACCCACAACCCAGTCAGCCACCTCCCAAGTTGGATATGCATAAATTTTACGGTTCTCACCCGTCGGCATGGATAGCACAAATGGAGCAGTATTTCAAACTAAATCGCATCTTCAATGATGAGACTCAGCTTATGTTGGGGAGCATGTACTTGGACAATAAAAGGTGGCAATGGTGGGAATGGCATCAACGTTGCACTGGACCTTTTAGGACTTGGCCTAAATTCACCAAAGCTCTTCAAGACCACTTTGACTAGGAATCATCTTTTTTGGGTCATCTTACTAAGCTCCGACAGACTGGTACAGTGGATGAATATATTACAGCTTTTGAAGCCTTAGCCTTCCGCACTTGGGGTCTCTCAGATGGGTTCTACATGGAATGTTTTATAAGCAGTCTTAAAGAAGCTATCAAAGCCCAAGTCCTACTGCACCACCCTCCCACATGGATGGAGGCTTGCAAGGTAGCTCGTAACGTGGAACGTGCATTAGCAGCCCAATACAGTCGCCCAAATTTCTCCGCTAAAGGTCGCCCCCCACAGACTCACAACACGACTCAAACACTTAAGGTCCAAAAGGTGTCACCTACGAAAATGGCTGAAAGAAGAAAGCAAGGCCTATGTTATTACTGTGATGAAAAATACTCCCCAGGTCATAAATGCAAGAAGCCCAAATTTTTTCAAATTGATGCCACTGACTATAGCTCAACAGAGGAAGATCCACCACTGGAGGAACATGAGCTGCTAGAAGAAGACAACCAAAAGGACAATGTCCCTGACGAACCAGTTATTTCGTTGCATGCTTTGGCAGGGATTTCTTCCCCTCGAACTCTCAAAATCAGAGGTTTTATTAAACATCGCCCAGTAGTAGTTTTGATTGATAGTGGAAATACACATAATTTCATCCATCAAAAAGTCGCAGAAACAGTGCATTACTTTGTACGAGCAGTTTCTAACTTCCAAGTTCAAATTGCAGATGGAGGCACAATGAAATGTGAAGGCCGTTGTGAAAATGTCAAACTTCAAATGGGGATTATCAGTTGAAAACCCACATGTTTGCCATACACATGGGGGGTTGTGACATTGTCCTCGGCGCTGACTGGCTCCGCACTCTTGGGCCAATCACAATGGATTTCCAGGAGTTGTATATTGAGTTTTAAGCAGAAACAACCCACACACATACCCTCCGAGGACTCCAGGCGAGAGCCCCCTCTATCATAAGCTCGCATAGGATGGAAAAATTGTTAAAAAAGGGCAATCATGGAGTGGTAGCTCAATTTAATGCCATCTAGGGAGTCGAAACCAAGCAGCCGCCACTTCATCCTGAGATGTAACAGATTTTAAATAACCATCTGTCGGTCTTTGACAAGCCTCAAGGGCTTCGACCCTCGCGAGGAGAACATGATCATAGCATCACCTTGGTTCTAGGGGCCCAACCCCAAATGTGCGCCCATACAGATATCCATTCACCCAAAAGAACGAAATAGAAAAAATCATCAAGGAACTTTTGGAAGTGCTCATTGGTTCATTCGTTTTCCCAGCAGTCTCTAGTCCTTATCTCATTCCCCAGTGGTCATTGCGTGCTCAAAAAAGTATGGGGAGTGGCGGATGTGTCCTGACTTCAGGGCCCTCAATAAGTTGACAGTCAAAGATAAATTTCCCATCCCGGTGAATGATGATTTGCTGGATGAACTCAATGGGGCTCAATTTTTCACGAAGCTGGATCTTCGCTCAGGCTACCACCAGATTCGCATGAAGGAAGTTGACATCCCCAAGACTGCCTTCAAAACTCATGAAGGCCACTATGAATTCCTGGTCATGCCATTTGGTCTTTGTAATGCCCCCTCTACTTTTCAGAGCCTTATGAACCACATTCTCAACCAATCTCAGGAAATTTTTCCTTGTCTTCTTCGATGACATCCTCATCTATAGTTGCACTTGGGCCGCACATCTTCAGCATGTAGATCTACTCTTGCAACTGCTCCGCAAGCATAAATTATTTGTCAAGATGTCCAATTGTTCGTTTGGCATGGCAGAAGTAAAGTATTTGGGCCACATTGTGGGACGTGAAGGTGTCAAGGTGGACCCCAAAAAGATCCAAGCAATGCAGGAATGGCCTCAACCTAAGACCTTGAAGAGCTTGCGAGGACTTTTGGGTCTCGCAGGCTATTATCGTAAATTTGTCCACAACTATGGTCGCATAGCGAAGCCCCTCACCCAACTCCTAAAGAAAAATTCATTCTTCTTGGAATGAGGAAGCACAACAGGCCTTTACAGCTCTAAAAAATGCCATGTGTTCCACTCCAGTTTTAGCACTACCTGACTTCACCAAATCTTTTGTCATTGAATATGATGCTTCGGGTACAGGTATTGGGGCAGTCTTAATGCAGGAAGGGCGACCGTTGGCCTTCACAAGCCAACAACTCAGTGTGAGGAATCTGGGCCAATCTACCTACGAGAAGGAAATGATGGCCATCTTACATGCAGTCGACACTTGGCGACCTTACTTATTGGGGTGACGTTTCCAAACCCGCACAGATCATCACAGTCTTAAATATTTTTTGGAGCAACGCCTATCCTCCCCACAAAAAAATAAATGGCTAGCCAAAATGATGGGATATGATTATGAGATCATTTACAAGAAAGGGAAAGACAATAGTGTAGCAGATGCATTATCTCGCCAATTTGAGGAGGAAAGTACCCTGCTAGCAATTTCCTTCCCCATTCCAGAATGGATTGAAGAAGCTCGCAGGGAATGGTTTTCACACCCCAGGCTCTCCCAACTCATTTCTTAATTGTAGGCAAATCCAAATTCCACCAAGGGCTACTCGTGGCAGGATGATATTCTTTGCTACAAGGACAGAGTCGTAATATCACCAACATCCACCCTCAAAAGTCGCTTTTTGGCAGAATTGCACTCATCTCCCATTGTAGGACATTCGGGCTTTCAGAAGACGTATGCTCGCACCAAAAGATCATTTTTTTGGACAGGCATGAAAAAGGACATCCTTACCTTCGTAGCAGAATGCGATGTCTGTCAACACCATAAAGGGGAAACTGTCAACACACCAGGCACATTACAACCATTTCCCATTTCGGCATCAATTTGGACGGAGGTTTCTATGGATTTCATTACAGGTCTTCCAAAGTCAGGGAACAAGTCAGTCATCATGTTGGTTGTGGACCGATTGTCGAAGTATGCTCATTTCTGCGCTCTACCCCACCCGTTTACATCAAATTTGGTTGCTCAATCTTTCATGGATCAGATCTTCAAATTGCATGGCATGCCCACTTCTATTGTGTCCGACTGCGATCCGATCTTCACTAGTAATTTTTGGCAGGAACTCTTCAGAATACAAGGCACTCAACTAAAACTCAGTACTTCCTATCATCTGCAAATAGATGGTCAAACCGAAGCCGTCAACAAATGTCTAGAAACCTACCTTAGGTGTTTCACTTCAGAAAAGCAACACCTTTGGGTGCAGTGGCTTCCTCTGGCCGAATGGTGGTATAACACCAACTTTCATGCAACCACCAAAATGACTCCCTATAAAGCAGTATATGGTCAACTCCCGCCTTCACCTACTTCGTATCTCAAGGGATGCTCAAAAGTACAAGTAGTGGATCAACTCCTACAACACCGCGCAACCATGCTCGCCCATCTTCGAGAGAATCTTCATCAAGCTCAGAACCGCATGAAGCAACAGGTAGACCAGCATCGCTCAGAGCACCAATTTCAAGAAGGAGATCAGGTCTTTTTATGGCTCCAACCATATAAGCAAACATCACTCAAAGACAAGGGGTGTTAGAAACTCTCTCCCAAATTCTACGGACCATATCAAGTACTTCAGCGCATTGAAGAAGTGGCCTACAAGTTTGCCTTGCCACCTACTGCAAAAATCCACCCAGTTTTTCATGTCTCATGCCTCAAGAAAGTGATTGGGAACAATTGCAGAATTCAGACCAGTCTACCGGAATTGGACGAAGAAGGGTCCATCTGGCTTCAACTAGAACAGGTCCTAGACACACGAGTCAAGCAACTATGCGGCCGCATGATTAAGGAAGTCCTCATCAAATGGAAAGACACCTTTCCGGAAGATGCAACTTGGGAGCCAGCCACTATTCTGCAGCAGTTTCTGCAGCTTCAGCCTTGAGGACAAGGCTAGTCTTAAGGAGGAGGGCATGTTAAGGTCCCACCCTAACCCCCTTATTTATGTAATGGGACCACGTCATAGTCAAGAGTCAATAAAGCCCATATTAATAATTGTAAGTGGTTAATCCGCAATTAATAACAGAACCACAGTTGGTTGCAAATGGGCCGTAGTATTAGATAGATGGTATTATTAATACCACGGTATTGGCCCATGGTATTGCATGTATGAGTCATATATAAAGGATAGAGACTCCCTGTGAGGAGCATTGTGTCTTATTTTGTAATCGAGCTCTGCTCTATTAGAGGTTGCCCCCTCGAAGAGGCAAGTGAACATTACTCTATGAATAATAAAATCATTGTGATTCTGTGTTCTATGTTCTGTGTTCTGGGTATTGTTTCTTTGCATATTCTGTATTTGGGTAACATTTGCAGGTTAAGAGCATAACAGAAAAGGAGTTTGACTAAATTCCTCTTGCATATAAGCTTTGGAACAATATCTAGTGGTGTTTAATTCTCATGACCTTGAGAGTTTCATGGGAGGTATTGATTTCTATCTAAAATTTCTCTCATTTTTCTTATTTGGCCTACCCTTTACATGAGTTGTCTAATTAAGTAAAATTATTTGGGATATTGAGGTTGAGTTCCTTTTTCCTAAGCTCATAAATGCCTTATTCTCTTCTCATGTTCTTCATTTTCTAAATATGCATCAACCATATGAAATAGAAATTGATGTCTCTCATATTTCCATTGGGTTTATTCTTAAATAGGAAGTTCACCTTGTTGTAGACCATTTTGAGACTCTTGTAGAGGCCAAGATTATGCATAACACTTATGAAAATGAATTATATAGCTTAATGCAAGCATTGAGGTGGCCATACTCCATACAAATCATCATCCACTTATCTTCATCAACTTGCAAAGAAATATTCAAGAGAAAAAACATACGGAGTGGGTTTCTTACATTTAGAAGTTCCATCTTGTGATTAAATATAGGAAGAGTACACCTAATAAAATGGTTGATTTAATAAGCCAGCCACCTACTCAGGTCCTACACTTTCTAGAGGTTAATTGTGCCACTTTTGATGTTTGGAAATACATGTTTGCAACATATCCAATATTTGATGACATATGGAAAGCTTTGAAACAACATACAATTATCAGCCAAACTCTCTTTCTTGATTATACCATTTGTGATGGCTAGTTATATAAAACTAGTTTTTTATGTGTGCCACAATCTAATGATTGTTTCCTTCTCATTCTTAAAGCATATGCCTCTTCATTGTTGGGGGGGAGGGGGGTGGGGGTGGAGCATTTGGCACAACCAATAATATTTTCGATCTACAGTGCCACTTCCACTAACCAACCTCACCCAAGAAAGTAAAAAAGTTTGTTCGATCATGTTCACTCTCTTCACAAAGCAAGCCATCAAATTTTTAGCATAGTCTATAACAACCTTTAATTTTTCCCTCACACCCTTGGGAATCCATTTCCATGGAATTTTTGGTGGTCTTCCTAGTACTATCTACAAAAATGATGTTATTTGGATAGTGGTTTGTCATTTTTCTAAGATGGTTATCTTTCTTTCGTGTCATAAGATTATATTTACTACTTAGGTCTTGGATCCCTTCATATTTGGCCACACTTTGTATTTCCAGGTAGCATTATTTCTTATTTCTAGTTTTCTCAACATATTTTGGCATATTCTTTGGTCTATGCTAGGCTTCCAACTTTGTTTCTCCATCACCTTTCACGTGCAAATAAATGGCCAAACCAAGTTTGCCAATCATACTATGGTTCAATTCCTTTACAACTATTTTTCCTATAAAAAACATTGGGATTCCTATTTGCATAGTAGTCAACAAAATTAAAATAAAGCCACACACTCCTCTACTATATTCTCTTATTTCAAAGTTTGTTTTTGGTTTCAACCAAGTGCACCTTATGCGATTCCATTGAATATCACCCCTTGTGGTTATGCACATCATCAACAAGAACAAAAACATCACAATGTTTTATACACTCCATATCTTAGCACCATACTTAGGTAACAAGTATTTGGAATGATGCCCAATTTCATGCAAAACAAAGGCACATTAAACATCTCACACCCCTGTCATTTCAACCAAGAGACCATGTATTGCTCCTTTTGGACAAGAAATGCTTCAAGGACCAACACCATAAGTTGCATCCTCTATGATATGGTCCCTATACCATTCTATAACACATTGGATAAAATTCATATTGCTTGGACTTGACTTCACAACTAGGTACCCATAATGTTCATAATGTTAACAAGGTAAAGCCCTTTGAACCATCTCTCCTTGAGGAATCAATCATCGTTGAACATCTCATGGATAATATTTCTGATTTTAAACCTCCCCTACTAAAGGATACATTTCTTGATTCCAAGATGAGTACATATCACCAATAGGCATGCATATCATACCTTGTAGCTTAGAAGGGATGCAGACTAACATAGGAAAAATGGATGACTACATAAACATTGTAGCACAATTCGCTTCATTTGGTAGCAAAAGTAGGGACACTTCTAACTCTAAACAAAGAGGAATTGGGAAACAAAGGATGGGTACCCCTTCTCAAGAACTGATATAAAGAAACATATAATAAATATATTTATGTTCTTAAAATATTTATTTTCCTTTTCTCATGCAAACTAGTTGGGCACTTAAAAAAGGAAGGAAATATATAAATAATGTTTTGTTTCCATGCACAACTATATATAATCAAGTTAATAGGAAGGAACCTTGGTTGTAAAAGGTGATGTCTCCCTCATGTTAAAATGGTGGTATTATTTTCAATATCTAATTGTTTATTTCTTTGTTGTTTCATTGTGCCATGTATAATTAATAATTTTCAAATATACATGTAATGCAATATTATGTTTTAAGGAACCACCATGTATATATTACTATAGTGTTATAGAGTTATATAAAATGATAAATATAAAATATATATATTATTATTATATCCATTATATGGCTTTTGGGGATAAAAAGTGAGGAGAGTAAGATAACATAATAGGTGAAGAAAAGATAAATCTAATGAATAATATTATAATAGTGATATTTGATGAGTCCCATCAATAGGTATACTTTGAAGATCATCATGCCATCCTCCAGCCTTAAAATTATCCTTCTCTCACATTAATTCAAATTTATTGTTATAATATTATTAGTAAGATGCGTAAAAGGTGTTTTTCATAGTATGTGGCCTATTGTGGCTTAATTGCAGCAAAAATAAACATTTTTTAGGAAATTACTACGCAGAGACTTGATGGAGACTACCAGGAGAGAATCTAGGGGGTTTCTCCACCTCCTTAATTCTCTAACTCATGTTGGGATCATAGAATCCTCTCTAACCAAGTTTAATTAATTGGTAGCCGAGTGACTCCTAATCCAAGAGAATCTCAAGAGGGACAAGATCCACCGTTTCCGAGATTAAGGAGGGAATCATTCCTACATTCAAGGGAGATGCTATGAAATTCCCTTTTGTATAAATAAACAAGAATTAAAGCTAATTAGGATTTGAAGTTTATGTTCAGCTAGGTATTACTATTGAGCTTGAAGGTTGACATTGTCACTTTGAAATTTTATGTGGTGTAAGAGACTTGTACTTTTTGATAATGAGAAGTTGTATTTCAAGTTGCATCTGAGTTAGTTTTGGAGGGCTAAGACGCTTGGGTTTGGGCCCAACCTAGAGGCTTTGGTCCCCCTTCTTGTACTTATGATTATTCTTAATTTCAAGTGGTTCATAGTTTCTTTCATTTCAGTAGAGATTAAGTTATAAAAATGTCTGCTTGCAAGCCTCTACATCACCTTTCTTGTGGGAGAATGAGTGGAAGGATTCACAACCTCATTCCAAAAATATTATGTTTATCATTTCTTGGAAATATATCAATGTTAGTTGTTCTTTTTTACATTTCCTTTTTATAGCTTAGAAGATAATTCAGTGATTAGATTAGTGTTATGGCATAAAATAGATATTATTTAAATTCAACTCATATTTTCCATAATAGGTTATCTTATTTTGTTAATGATCAATGGATGTATGCATGTGATTGATTACAGGTTTGTGTTGATCTGCAGGGAAGGGAACCTTTACAACCTCCACCTTGGACTCCTTCATCTTCTCTTTTGACTCTCCATTTTGTCCCAAAGCTCTATTTTCATAAGTCATTTTCCTAGTAAGGTTAGGACAACGAGAGCATTCATCCTATTGCAAGACAAATCTCTAAGAGGTCGAGCTTGGCTAGGGGGATCAACCCAACCTCCCTTCATTTTCTTCAACCTCCATCCACCTATCCATACCATAAACACATCATTTTCACCCTCGAAATCCACTTGAAACCCCTCATGTAGCTTTACAAGCCCTCTGATAGCAATACAGGACCTCCTGTAGAAGCCACCTATAGCAAGTATGTAGAACCACTTACCTTCATCACTTTTAAAGACCACTACAACTTGATATCATTCACGATGAATAATGACCCCTAGCTATGATTTGATGATCAAGGGAAGCTCCTTGGCCACTCCAACCATTCCTTTTCTTCACTGCAAAATAGAGTAGCATTAGTTGTTTTATCACAAGTATGATGCAAGTAGGCTACTGATTTTCAAGCAAGTGTGAACTAGGTAGATGATACATGAAATTATGATTAGTATTTTTATGAATTATTCAATATAAAATTTAGGTTTGTCATTGACAGGTATGCTTACACATGGGCATAAGGCAGGAGTTTTTCATCATTTCTCCCTACCATTTCTCCATATGGGATCACAATTTAGTATTACATCCCTTGAAAAGTGCTTAAGGGACCTTGAAGACCCACAAATTGATATGTATGGTGATCTACTCTATGAAAGTGGAATTTCAAGAAACCCACTTACAAATGCATTACTTGACACCTCTATTTACTCAAAATGTGAAGGGTACAAGGATAATTTTATATCTCATGGAAGTTCAAAAATTAAAAAAGTTGATTATAAACCTCTTCCTCCACATTTGTTGTTATAGTTGGACAACGTAGCAAGTGATAATAAGAATCACTATCTTTTCATGTTTTTATCACTTTTAACTGCACTTGATGTCTTCATCACTATTGAGGTTGGGTTCTTTCCTATGGGGCACACCCATGAAGACATAGATGGAACCTATGGAAGAACTTATTCCAACCTAAAAAGTAAATATATATATTCTTTAACTGAAATAATGGATACATATCGCATAATTGAAGAAAATCAAGTTTTTCCACCTACACTTATTGACAAGGTCTATGACTTCAAAATTTTGCTTAATGGATACATCGAGGAGGGAAAAAATGCACTAGGTTTGACATATTAATGTCCAATACTTCCAATTTCTTGTACTCAATGATTCTCTAGTACTAATGTACAAAGAATCAATTAGAGATATTGAGTGGTCAGAACTAGTTGAGTTATGGAATATAGATGATGAAGGTCAACCTATAATTCCCATAGTGAATCCATCTTTCTTAGGTTCAAAACATAATGATGTCTATTTAAAAGAAGTAAAGGAAGGGATAATATCATACATAAAAATGTGGAAAGACACTATTGGCAATGAGGATTCACCAATTGTTACAGAGGAATGGAAAAATAAAGTAGTATATTGGGAAAAAGTTCTTGATACATTATATGGAATCTATAATGATCACAGAATAGTAGATGGAAGTGATTCATCTTCTGAGGATTTCTAGCCCAAGACAAGGCACATTGTTGATGTTGATCATAATGCACTCCAAGTAATCTCAGTGATTATGGATAGATATTTTTATAATGCGATAGATGAACCAGTATATGTTGGACCCAAATGCAACAAGTGTAGTGTCCTATCTAGGGTGCTAGACGGGGCTAAATTTATTATCGACCAGGGTGCGTATACTTAGAGGCATGTGCCTAAAATATATAGACATAGAGGATCTAGTCTAGGCCTATTCTTCCTAATTACAATGTTGTGACTTAATCTAATATTAAACTATCAATCAAATCTTTAATTAAGCATCAAACTATGTGTCATTATCAGCTAAGATGCAACTCATAACATGTTGTGTATCACTGTATTTAAAGGTTTCGGTCCCCTTACAGAGACACCAAACATGAAACCCCCGTTTAATGGTACCCAACAGTCACAAACATTTATTACAAGCATGCAAAGTAAAAATCATAAGCGTACAGCCCATAACAGTGCATTACAAAGCAACCCTGGATCAAACCCCTTACAGGGTATGATTCACAATCCAGATGATGGCCTATTCAAGTGCATGCATAGACATATAACAGCGCATTCATAAACACAAATGTAAACATCAATTAAATCCCTGTGCATATATATATCGGTTTCAAATATCAATCAAATGCTCTGACTATAAAACGTAATTAAAATAACAATGTAAATGCAATCAAAATGATGTCGGTATACCATGAACGCAAGGCCCATCTGCGTTCTTGGTACACTGAGATTGTTATTCCACGATCAGAGTATTAAAACAACGCACGGAGATTATAATGCAGTCTTGTATTAAATCAAAGCTCTGTTCTGAGGCGACAAGAAATGTAAACGTAAAACATAAAAGGTAAACTAACATATAACCAGGTTCGGCCTTATAATTACATACGGTTCACATCCCTTGAAAAATGGATGTTCATCCATGGGCGGCTGTTGCTGCTTTTACAAAAACGCAAAGATGTTCCTATCCTAGCTTACGCACATAAAAACAAGGAAACAACTAAAAATCGGATTGACTGTAACTGTGTGCTCTTGCTACCTTTGTGCCAACATGCCATAGTTGACCAGGCGTTGACCACGCATGTAGGAGGGTTGTTTCTGCTGTGGGATAGGTGCTTGTCCATGCTTGGACATTCCACTTTTCGCCCATACCTTTCACTCTGGTCTGGCTGTCATGCCACATGTCAAACGATAAGCCATTTACAGGTTGTTGAGACTTCCTGTAGTTATTTTGCCCAAAAATCCTAATTTATTAACACAAAACCCTTAAATCAACTTAAATGTAATTCTACAACTATAAAACTATTAATTA
>APFE031522778.1:0-17185 GCA_000404065.3 Pinus taeda | reverse complement strand
ATCCATGTTACGGGATCCTTGCCATCAAACTTCCTCATATCGATCTTTGGAACATGGTGGGTCTTCAATCCAACGTTAGAGTCTATGAAATAATGATTAACATTTCTTTTGTTCTCATCATGAGTTTCCTTTACTACCCTTTCACCATCAGTAAGCATTTCTTGTAGCAACTTAGTCAAATCTATCTTCAAATCCTCCATCTTAGCGTCCATGCCATTCATCTTAGCTTCCATGTCATGCATCTTAGCTTCCATGCCATTCATCTTAACTTGCACGCCATTCATATTAGCTTCCACGCCATTCATCTTGGAAACAACACATCCATCCTTATAGTTGTGAGTAGTAGGCTTCCTTGTTGCCATAATTTTGCTTTCCATTTTTCTTGCCAACCTGAATGCCTTCTCCAATGAGTCAGGTTCCCAAAGGCCAACCTCATGTTGGATGTTATCTTTTAAAGTCCCTATGAACACATCAATCCTATGCTCTGGAATATCTTTTACCCTTATATTCAATTTTTGGAAGTCCTCAATGTGCTCCATCATTGAACCTTTTTGTTTGAGGTTTATCAATTGACTAAAAAAAGTGTTTCTTTTTGTATCCTCATAATGTGCTATCATTTCTTCCGTAAAAATTGTCCAAGTGACAATTTGTTTTACGAGAGCAAAGCCATCGATACCATACAAACTGATTTGGTTCCAAATATAAAGTTGCAATGCGTACCTTTTGTGTGTTTTGCACATTATGGAGATCGACATATTGCTCCATCTGTAGTATTTATGTTACGAGATCTTTGCCATCAAACTTCCTCATATCAATCTTTGGAACATGGTGGGTTTTCAATCCAACATTAGAGTCTATGAAATAATGATTAACATTTCTTTTGTTCTCATCATGAGTTTCTTTTACTACCCTTTCACCATTAGTAAACATTTCTTGTAGCAACTTAGTCAAATCTATCTTAAAATCTTCCATTTTAGCATCCATGCCATTCATCTTAGCTTGCACGCCATTCATATTAGCTTCCACGCCATCCATCTTAACTTGCACGCCATTCATATTAGCTTCCACGCCATTCATCTTAGCTTCCACGCCTTTCTTTAAACCATCAATCTTAGGTTCTGTTACCTTTTGTGAGAGTAAAATTTGTTGCACTTGGTCTCGTAATTTTGATATATCATGTTGCATTTCTTCCTCTTTTTCACGAGTCATGCTAGAGCTTTCAGGTTGCTTACTAGGTGTTTCCATTTTCTTTCTTTGGGGCATCGATTAATGATAATTATGCTTCACTATGCCTTTTGAACTACAAACTAATTTTTCAACCCAAACTTATGCAAAATGTTAGAAATACTACACACTTTTTTTTGCTTTGTAGAAGCTCGATATTGAATTTGTTGTATCTATGTAATTGCGGATCTCCAAGGTTTAAAATTGCTTCCTGTGGTAGCCCTCTGAGTCCTCTTTCCAATGCCACCAGTCTGATCAAAATTGGATTCTCCAAGAAAGAGTTATGCCCAATCTCCCAAGATGACCTGATTATATAATTTTTCAGTAGAGCGAACTTGTATGGCGTGCCATGTGTCACTGTTTCGACCTTTGGATCTAAAAAAGATACACATAAAACTATAGTCTGTCTTCTTGCGGTAACTTCTTACGAAATTTCAATTTGATGCTTAGAGATAAAGTTATGATGATTTTCCCAAGGTCACATGTTTGGAATGTAATTCGGAAGTGCAAAAACCCTAACTTCCTTGGATCATATCTTCGAAAATATAGTGATACAAGATCTGAAATTCGGACCCGAGGTTCAAAACGATTTCGGCTCAAATGAGTTTTTTTTTTTTTAGCTTCTAAAATATCACAAAAAAAAGTTATAGCGAAAATGCCACGATGACCTGTTTGGAGCAGCAAAACCCTAGAATCTAAAGCTCTGATACCAAATGTTATGAAATCAGCTCACAGAAAGATAGAAAAGAAAGATCAACGCGTTAGAAAACAACCTCTTCGAGGGGGCAACCTCCTTTACATTACACAAATGAACAATTATTGGATGCTACAAATGACAAAACCTCCTTTCTATATATAGGAGTCTAATGGGTCACAATATAATCAAAGCCGACATAACAATAATAATATAAGGGCACAACAATAACAATAGTGGGCTTCTATGGGGCATAATAATAACAATATGGGGACAATAGGGGCACAACAATAATAATAAGGGCTACAATGACAATAGTAATGGGAGAATCACTAGGATTATAGGGACCTAACAGAGAGAGATAGTACATATACATCAGAAGTCAACATTTTGACTTGACAAAATAAGAGCAGAGATCTTCACTAAGAAGATAACATATGAGGTAGTTGATTTGAACATAGGTGATTCCATCACTGTGTTGTACCCGTCACTGTGCCGCACTTCATTACACCATGTTGCACCATGTTGCACCATTCATGATCACTATGCTACACCCAACAGTGTGCTGCATTAACCATGCTGCATCCAACAATGTGCTGCATTCATTGTCACCATGCTGCACCCAACAATCAATGCATTCATTGTCCATGCTGCATCCATCCAAGCTGCACCCAACACCAAGTTGCACCCACCATTGTGCTGAATCGCTGATCTAAACAAACTCCAAGCAATCCTAAGACAACAGCCCCAAGGTAGTCTTAGCTATGGTGCTATGGCCTGTGGCCTAACACATAGCAACGTTAAAGAGAGTGACTACAAAACATCACCAATGCATGTGATACTATTTCCTCTCATTGCACACAAACCATGAAGGAGCACAAATACACATATGTATATATACCGAGACCAATTGGGATATCACTGATATACATATTAATATAGGAAGGAGGCAAATCCATATACTGTGAGATAAATCTCTATACACAGAAATGCTGAGATTGATATCATAGAAATTGTGACTACGTCATTCATATTAATACAGTGCCTCTTTTATGCTCTGTCCACCTGAAGACTATCTTGACTACGTCTTTAATTTACAGGCGTGCCGACATTCGAGAATGATACAAGTACATACCTCCTTGCATCCTTCTACCATGAGACTAACCTGTGGTGCGGCTCTGGGTCTTCCTCTTGCTGCGTTTGAGAGTCTCTTGTAATAATGAGTAGACCTCTCCTTAGAATTGCATATGGGTGCCTTTATTCATGTCTGCGTTAAGCCTTCTTCTATGGCTGTGATAGGGCTATCTCCATGATAGCGTTTAGGTTCACTTTTATGACAGCGTTAGGGCCTGTCTTTAGCCCTCCTTTATACAATCATTAGCCCTCCTATTCTCTGCGTCTAGGGAATAATATGACCCTCCTAACTCTGCGTCTAGATGACTGTGTTTAGGACATATAATGGCAATGTCTTAGGGTCTGCGTTTAGGGAACATGGATTGTGCTATGAAAGCCTCCATTATGACTGCGTTAAGGTCATCTCCTATGACAACGTTAGGCTTCTCCATGATAGCATAGAGCCTTCTCCATGATAGCGTTAAGTTTCTCCACTTGGGGCAGCGTATCATCTTAGGATCTCGCCTCCCACCAAAACCCAAAGACAAATGGAGAGGAAGAGATCACAAGAGGTGTGTCTCAAATGACTTGCAAGACAACTCTTTTTATAGTAAAACATTGAGGATAGATAGGGGAAATTTGGTTGTTGGCCGACCTTGACGAATTGTCTCATAACACAAATAAATTCATATCTCCTTGAATACATGTCGGAAACGGATGATCTTTAGATCAATCCTACACTTCTCGACGAGAGGAATCCAAGAAAAATATAATCTGCCATAAATAAGTAGACCCACATGGAGTTTGGCCCTAGTTGCCAATTTTAACACATCCACAAAAATAGCATAATACAAATATCCACCTAAAGATTCACGGGCAACATACTTGATAGATCAGAATGGACCAATTGAAGAATATCAATGCTTAGAGTCTCACTTGAGGGGAATGGTCCCCTTGTATGTTTTCCAACTTCACATCACTGTCAAATACCTTCATGATTTAAATTGAATTTGGGCATCCTGTGATCATCTTCCTTACATCGGGTAAGGCTTTGAAATGAAGGTGAGCAAATCTTCGGTGCCATAATTCAGATTGAAGAGAGGTGTCACAAATCATTGCTCCCAACGGACTACCTCCAACCTGGTAGAGACCTTCAACCATGAATCTTGGAGTGAATGCACCTCTTGGATTCCTTTGCCAAAGACGAACCTTCCCATCAACGAATGGCACCTTAAAACCGTTGTCTTCCATCGCCAAGATAGAAACCAAGTTCTTTTTCAAGTCAGGTACATATAGCACTTCTTGTAGGTGAAGGGTTTGACTTTGATTTAAGTGAAGAGTAACGGTCCCAATTCCCTTCACGGAATAAGTGGCATTATCCCCAAGTATAATCTCCATATTTGTCTCCTTTTCAAACAAGTTTGTGAGAGCTTCTTTGTAACCAGTGAATTGCCTTGAGGCACCACTATCAATCAACCAATGGTGCATTGTATCCGGCGGAGAGGCGGTGGAGAGGGCAGAAATAGCCATTGCCCTTGAAGTTGTTGTTGTTATTGTTGACATCATCACTTGGAGTATTCTTCTTGTGAGGACACTCTCTAGCGAAGTAGCCAAACCTGCTACAATTGATGCACCATCCTTTTCTGCCTTCCTTGAACCCTGACTTGAACCCTTGTCCTTGATTCCTTGGACCAACATTTTCCTTCTTATAGAATGAGTGGAGAAGGCAGTAGGATTGTTTCTATTTGAGGACTTGTCTCTTTCCATCATCCTTATTCCTTCTTGAGTGCATCTGGCCAATAGTTCCTCAAATACCGAAACCCTGTCATTGTTGAAGATGGTAGTGTTGAACACATCCCATTCTCTTGTAAGGCCTCCAAGTGCAATAAGAGAGAGCTCCCGGTCACCAGTGACTTCTCCAATAGATAGGAGATCATTCTTGATCTCAGTGATCCTCATGAAGTAGGATTGAATGGATTCTCCTCTATCCATCTTGATGTCTTTCAACTTGTTCTTGAGAAAGAGAATTTGATTTGCATTGTTCACTTTGAACATCCCAACCAGCCTTTCATACATCTCCTTAGATGTTTCCAAATTAGAAATATATGCAACCAAAGTCTTATGAATAGAATCAACAATAATCTTCTTAGATTTTACCTCACCTTTCTTGTCCTTGGTTTGAGCAACAACGGATGCATTTGAAGGAGGCTCAGTTATTCTTCCTTTGACATAGTCCATGGCATCATTCTCTTCCAAAGTCAAATCCAAATTCATCTTCCATGCATGATAGTTAGACTTGTCCTTAAGCTTGTCCTTGGATTTGAAGAAAGATGTAGTCTTCATTGGGACTAGTTCCAAGTCCTTGTCCAACAACTTCTTTTAGTGATTGCGTTTGCTTCACTCTTGGTTGGGGTTTGTCTTCACCTAAGCTTTGATACCATGTTAATTTTAGATAACAATGGTATGTTCTATGCTTAAGGCAATTTACTTCAATGTTCCTTTAGCAACCTAATGACAAATTCCAATTATATCCAATAGCAATCACATAAACTTACAAACATTTACAGTAAATGTAGATTGAACATAAAATCATATGCAGAAGACAAGCCAAGACAAGAGGACACAAGATGTGGCAGATGCCAGGGACAAACCCTAATGTGGGGAAACCCTTTGATCAAATCTTCTTATTATTCTTCAATAGTTCAACAGAGAGAGAGAGTACAAATATCATAAGTATAAGCCCAAAACAGATCTGCTAAATCAACAGTCCAATCAGTGCTAACCAGAAAGTCAACGGTGGTCAAAGCTGTCCCAAGACATCCTCCAAACAATAGTTCAATTCGGTCTCTAGGAGATTCAAACTCAGACCAAATTCTTTGGTCAAAACCCAGTCAAGGAGAGAGAAAGTCTGCTGTAATTTTTTGCGGTCAAAACAAAAGTCAACCTAAGTCATTCCTAGTCAAACTATTCCCAAACACCTCGATTTTTGAGCCAATAAATGCGGCCTCTTTTCTGGCACAAAAATCGAGGTCAACGTTGGTCAAATCACCCAAAGTCAATGCTGGTCAACGCCTTGAAATCTGCAACCCATTTCACCCAGAAAAACTCGGCCTCCTACTGCACGTGCGAAGTAGAGAGAGAGAGAGAGTTACCACACATGCGAAGAAAGAGACATGCCTCCAACGTTGTACAACCCAATCAATAGAGAGAAAAGATGTGATGAGATGATGTCCAAATGAGGAAAAGGTCTCTCTTATTTATGCACTTCATTTAGGGTGAAGAGACACATCTATTGGGCTTCATGAGCCTACATTCGACTGTGGCTGATCTTGAGAATTTGTTCATAAAAGAAATGAATTCATAATTCCATTTCTGCTTGTCAGAATGAGATGATCTTTATATCAAAATTGTACCTCTTCGAAAGAAAAATCCAATGCAATAATCATCTCCATCATATGAGTTGTCTTAAGGTGGAAGTTGGCCCTAGTTGCCAATTTTAACATGGGTCCTAGGAATCACTCTCCATCCACTCATTAATCTATTCATGCTTGTGATTCCTCTTATATTGGGTCTCCTCCCATCGGTGAAAGTCCATAAATAGCAGGGAGCTATAACTGAGTTGACAATAGGCTATTGCTCCATTGTTGCCTCTTGACCTAGCAATTGCTCTATAGGATCCCTTCCTAGAACCCTTTGCTAGTTTGAGTGGTAACATTTTGGTGTCGTTGTTGGGGAGAAAGCAAGTCTACCTCCCCAGGAATCATTGAGGAATTGACTCATAAACAACATCTCAATCATTTCTCTGCCGACTCCATTCATTGACCAATCCCCTAGTTTACTCAAAGGCGACAATACTCCACCTATAACTAGGGCAGCTACAAAAAAGGGAGAATGAACTCCATTTCCTATTAGAACAAATCCTTTCCCTGAGTTTGTAAAGGTTGGATATTCCCCTCCCAAAATGGCAACAACTTCAAACACCAACCAAAACCAAAACCAATCCAAGATCACATGAAGTAGGAGGCATCTAGTTGATGTTTTTGGGCCCTTAAAGTTGAGTAATAATCCCGAGGAATTACTTGGAAAATACCCTGATTGGTTGCCCAAGTTTAGAGGTGATGCCACCAAAATGCCTATACGCATGTTGAAGATTTCTACTAGATGATTTCCTTGAGTTAAATATTTGATGAAGATAGAATCATGATGCTATTCACCTTATCTTTTGAAGGACCTATTAGGGAATGGTACTTTAGCCTCCCTCACCAAAGCATAGATGATTTTGACAAATTTGAAGAAATATTTTTGAAAAGGTGGTCATTTGATGCCCAGGGAACATTCAACATTGAGAAATTTTACCACATAAGTAGGGGTAGGGAAAACTTCAAAGAGTTCATCGAAAAGTTTGATAAGGTAGTTAAGGATATCCCTGTTTACTTGAAACCCCTTGAAGCGAATATACTTGATAAATTCATCAAGGTTGTAGGAGGACATTTCACATATGTTTTGAATGAAAAGAAACCTAGGACCCTTGCCAAAGCCAAAGAGATAGTCATGGAAGTTGAACACAACGTAAGAGTCTCCAAGGTAGATGTGAATGAGACCCCCAAATCCAAGGTTGAGGTCAAGAAGAGTAAATCCAAGGACCAAATTGAGGAAACTCTTCTGGTGCTTCTTAATAAGTTTGATAAGATGACCGAGGAAATGAATGCAAAGGATAGGCTCTATATGAATAAGCTTACTACCTTGGAAAGGGCCCAAAGGTCAACATATATCCCTAAAAGTAAGTCTTTCCCTAAAAATCCAAGTGATGAAGGCAGAGCAAGCTCATCTCAAGTCCCAAACACTTTGGCTCCGACAAATGTTGTCGAGCAAGATTTGTCCTCTGAAGACGAGCAAAGTGATAAGGAAGAGAGTGATGATGATGAAGTCAATGAGCAAGCTAATCTAGTTGAAACTGAAGCCTTCAACATCTTGCTAGGTGGTTCATACATTCATCCTCCCATTAGTGAAGTGATCATCAGGGAAGAGAGCCATGAGCTCATCCTAAATGCCGATGATAGTGGAAGATTCAAAGGGGTCCAAAATTTACAAAGGAACAATGATGAGAACCCCACAACCTCCAAGGAAAACAACAAAAATGAATCTCTTCCTAAGCAAGCCCCTCCTAAAGAACCTCTCCTCAATGACCCCCTTAAGAAGGATCCTCCAAAGAAAGTCAATTCCAAAAGGAATCCTTAAAAGGGAGAACCAAAAAATAAGGATAAGGGTAAAGAGGTCAAGCTAGATGTTGATATAGGGATTGCTATAGGAAACATGACCATACAAGTACCATTAAACGAGATTGTGACACTTCCTCGACAATGTTGGCAAATCAAGAAAACCTTTGGGTTTGAAGAAGAAGGCATACCCACAACATTGCAAAACATTCAAGTTCCTGATTTAAGCCTAGGGCATGAGCCATTCCTCCTCACCTTAGTTATAAATGACCTATTGCATAATTGTATGTTAGACTCAGGGGCTTTCGCAAATATAATGCCATTACTTGTAGGTACAAGACGATATGTGGTTTCAAATCTCAACTTGTTGAAGTAGAATGCCTCATAAAGTATCTCAAAGTTTCTCTGGCTATGAATCCTGATATATCACTACTCATGAATGTCGTGGTCATAGATATCCCTGATGTGTGAGGAATGCTATTGTCAAGAAAGCGGGGTGCTATAGTTGGTGGTCAACTCCAAATGGACTTATCCTATGTCACCATCTCGTAGTTTGATGGAACTTCCTTCACCCTTTATAGAGAGCCTATGCACCCTACCCATGTGGTAAGCCCTGGACCAATCCCTTACTACAAGATTCTCGAGGATGAGAGACCATTTCCCATTCTTTTGTCACAAGAAGTTCATACCCTTAAAAGGCCTAGTCACAAACAAAACAAGAAATGGAAGCCTAGAAAGGAATACAAAGTCGAGGATGTGGTGTTGGTTGACAAAAACCCAATGCCTGTTAAGATCCGTGGGAAAATTGGGGAGGATTACTATTATATTGCCAAACTTAACAACGAACTTTGATCATAGCCTGTCAAGTTAAGTTGTATCACCCCTATCCTTGATTTGACATTGTATTATATGCATGTTAGGATATGATGCATTGCACACTGATTTTCACATTAGAACTAACATCATATGATGTTATCATGCTAGGTTAAAATTTCATTTAGATTAAAATTGCATTTAGAATTAAATTGTTATTTCTTGTTGATTTCTTTAAGGCCTAATACAAGCATGGGCGATCATAACACGCCACAAAAACATGCTACCCTGTGTGCTCAATTTGTGATATGTGCAGGTAACAAGGCTGTAGTCCCAAGAGATTGTTGGTGTTCTCATGAACTCCCTGTTCGAGTACGTTAGTGCACTCTTTCGAGAGATCATGTCCCAATTGGAGCCAGATGGTACCCACCACTTTGTGGGTGACATCCATAGGGGAAAATCTTTCTCCTAGATGGTCCTCAACTGACAACCAACAAACCCTTGTAGCCACCAGATAGCTCGATGTGCCATTTTCTCCACCACCTAAGCCAACCATGTGGTCCCGCGCCTATCTGTTATGATCGTATGTTTGAAGGTGGGCCTTCCAAACCCAAAGGTATGGTTCATCATTGTGTGATTGAGTATTTTTGTTTACTTATCATGGACACTTTGGGCATGGATTAGTGGGGTGATTCGGTGGAAAGAGTGGACTTAGTCTGCACTCTTGTCTCCTCTGCCCTATGGATGGTTAACCTTGTATTCTAGTCCTGCAAGAGCTCCTTTATTAGCCACTAGGTTTTAGGGATGACCCTACATGGGAAACCCCAATTTCGGTTGTGTGGTCTCGCTTCCCAAAACCATATATATCACTCCCTTTCCACTCATTACAACCCCATTCATCATATTTCCCATCTGGGTCCACATTTGTCCACTAGGTCCACAAGGAATTAGCATCCCCCTCCCCTTATCCACAGCTTAGGTTGGGCCTGGAGCGATGCCCCAAAGGTTGATGCAGCTAAAAAGAAAAGAAAAAGCATATTTGGCCACTCTCAATAGGAAATTGTACCATAAAATGCAAAAGATGGTCGGGACATACAAATTTATCACGTGGGCAAAAGCAAAACATGCGCTTTACCCCGTATCCATGGCCATCACACTGGTTCCTATGGGCCCTAGATGAGTCCCCTCCTTCATTAAAGAAACCATGATTGTCCCAACCCCTAGTGGGAAATGAAATGCCCCACCTAGACGGGGTATCTACTGCTATATCCTACACACCATGCTCTCATCCCTTGTAGCTCTGAGCAGTTATAAGGAAAAATTAATAAAAGGTAAAAGACATATGAAGAAGGGCGGAAAAACAAAGGTCGGGGTAACTCATGTACCACGATTGCCCCCTCCTATACTCATATACTCAAGTGTGGGCTTCCCCCATATTAGCTATCTTCGTACCCTGACATGTGGCCCAGAGCTCCCAATTCACCCCCATTCCATTCCATCACTATATCACATGCCACCTACCATTAGATGGATGTATCATGGACATGTCACCCCCTTTAGAGGTTGAAACCACCTAATAGGGTCCTTCGTTAACCCACCTTTTGAGCTTGGAGACACATGTACATGCAAAAGCCCACTATGGAAGGGCATGCCATTATGAAGTGTCCACTTGTGTTTCATGATTTGTAAGCTCTTTTACTTGATTACTCTAATGATTTTTTGTACTGGAAGGCGAGGAGATGCATTGGATCTTATGCAGGATTGTAGGTGGGTCTCCATTTGGGGTTTAGTCTCCCTATACGGGGTCCAAACCCTCCAGAGGGTCACATTGGAACTTGTAGAGTGGGCATAGAGAGCCATGGGCCTCCACCATAGCAGAGAGCACTTCATGGATCCCCAAAACCATTTAGTGATTGCTTATGTTCCACCTTTTAGATGAGGATGATGCACCTGCATCTCCATGCCCATCCGACTTCACACTTGTACCACACACTTGGTAGAGGTTTGAGGATTCAGATGAGGACGTGTCTCACTGCGAGAGACAAAGGGAGGGCTTATGTTATCATCTTAGCCCTTGCAAACGGTTTACAGGCATTATTGATCCACTTGGAGACCCATGAGGATGTCATTGTGCACCCACACCCACTTGGGGACACCACGTGACTTGCTTGGTTATCAATGGGCCAACACCTTATTCACTATGTTTGGAGCCTATTCACATACCTTGGCACATGTTAGACTCAATGGCCCAACGACTCATTATGTTTACTATTTTGCCCTCTTGAGAGGCATATCTTTCTATTTCGGAGCTATCTTGGTGGGTTTGTCACCAAGTCATATCATTATTGTACATTATTTTATTATTTGGGGCATTATTAGGCTATTCGAACTCCCTTATGGGTTGTATAAATAGATGATAGGCTCATTCATTCCTCTCATCATCACTTGGATTGGATTGGTATCTCTTGAGAGATTTTCACACTTGTTTTCGTGACAATTTTTTTGAAGTTTGTAGATGCACTATGATGTTGATTTTCGCTATTGTCTTTGGAGCTTCTTTCTAATGCAAAGTTGATGAATGGATATACGCTCTCTCTCATGTAAGCGAAATTTTAATGTTATTCTTGTTATATTGTCTAATGCATGTTATTGTTATCATTATTCTTGTATGGGTTAAAGTAATGGGAAATTCTTCTGGAAACCTTGAATAAGTGATTTACTGCATGAGTTGCTCTTTGAGGGAGTGGTTGAATGTTCCTAGAGGCACCTCATAGATTGAAATCCCTTGAAACTTTATCTCCTTTGCAATTCGAAGTATAAATCCTTAAAAGCTCTTGTTGTTGCACCTTGAAAGGCTAGCGAAAGTCATCTAGGGCTCCTTAGCATTTGAAAATTCTCGATCTAGGTGTATCTTGACTCCATTAAGCCCACAAAGCAAGGCACTGATCCTCGCATCCCTTTGGTTGTCAAAATTATCCCTCTTTTTCTCATCTCTTCCAATTCTAGGCCTAACCCTAGTAGGTCATCTAGGGCATCAAGTGAAATATTTTGTAACCATTCAAAACCCTTGAATTTTGGTCCCACTACTGCACTGGGGTTTTCTCAAGAGGTCCTCCAAGTTTGAGGCAAAGCTGACAGTGGAATCTTGAGATATAGCAAGCCCTAGCCATAAGACCATCTCTTTCCCTAGGTTGGTTTGGTTTAGTGTCCTCACTTGGGCCATTGCATTCGAAATTCAAAAGAAAAATTGTCCTTTGATCCTATTCTCCTCTCTTAGCAGGTCAAGCCCCTCTAGTGTTGATCAACTCCACATCCTTGACCTAGTTTGGGTCCACTTTGGTTCTTTGTGGTCCCGCAACTTTTATAACTCAAATTCTGCAAGGACTAGATAGAAGCCATTTCTCCACAAGGATTCTTAGCTCAAGGAAGCTTCTTGTCAAGGGATATTCTCCAAACCTAGGCTTAAGTTTCCTCTTAGCCCTTCCTAGAGAGCCCATCACCTTGCTTCTTAAGCAAGTAAACCATCTATTTGAGTCTCTCTTGTGAATAGGTTCTAGGAATCACTCTCCAACCACTCATTGATCTATTCATCCTCGTGATTCCTCTTATATCGAGTCTCCTACCATCGGTAAAAGTTTGTAAAGAGAAGGGAGCTATAACTGAAGTGACAGTGGGTTATTGCCCCATTGTTGCCATTTGACCTAGTAGTTGCTCTATAGGATCCCCTCCTAGGACCCTTGCTAGTTTGAGCGATAACAAGCCCACATACATCTGAATGGATAAAGTGCAAAATCCCCTTGGACTTGCTATCGATGCTGGGAAACATAGTTTTGGTGTACTTTCTCATGGCACACCCCTTCCACAAGTCATGTTGATTTGTAGTGAAATCAAGGGGCTTCCTTGAGCAATTTGAGTGCTCCATGGTGCAAGTGTGCCATTCTCTTATGCCAAGCTCCCCTAAGTCATGGTTGTTGCTATTGCTGCTTACCAACATTTTGGTTGGGTCAAATTGAGGTTTGTATAGCTTGTTCCTTCTCACTCCAAGCACCTTTGTTACGTTGAAGCTGGAACCCTTGGGAAAAATATACACCTTTCCATCTCGGAAAATCACCACATAACCCTTGTCCTTCGAGGCTCAAACAAAAATAAGATTCTTCATCAGGCCTGGAACATACAACACAACGTTCATTAGTAGAGGCTTCCTAGACTCTCTTTGGAACTTAACAATTTCATGGCCTATTGGCTTGTACTTGGCATTGTCATCAAGCTCAATGTGGAAGTCCAAACTGTGCTCCTTCAGAGTAGTAAAGTTGTCTCGCACTCCAGTCATGTGACATGAAGTGCCATAGTCAAAGTACCACATGGTGGTTATTGAGTTAGAGAGACATGCAATGAGTGAGAACTCATCCTCAAATCTAGCTGCAAACTCATTCGTCTTAGTTGTGGCAGTGACTTGCTTCTTTTGTTTGTCCTTTTTCTTATTAGGGAACTGGCTAGAAAAATGCCCTAGTTGGTGGCAAGCAAAACATTTTACTTTGCTAGCATCGAACTTCTTTTGTTGCCCTTCAATGGAGCCTTTCTTGGCCTTTCCTTTGCACATAGAGGCTAGGGCTAGGTTCTATTCCTCCTCACCTGTCTTCTTTTGGTCTCCATGTTGAGACCCTTCGCGGATCTCCTTCGGTGTGAAATCATCCCACAACCTTTCCCAGGTGGGAAGATGCTCTTGTCCCATGATGCATTTTACAAATACATCCCACCGCTTTGTAATGCCATTCAAGGCTATATGCACCAATTTAGAATCAAGGATTGTCTCCTCTATAATTGCCATCTCATCTCGCAGCTGCATGGTCCTAGTAAGGTAGGAAGACACATTCTATCCCTTGGACATCCTGGTGCCATAGAGCTTGTCCCTTAACATCATATTTTGGTTGAGCTTGTAACTCTAGGACAAGTTGGTGAGTGCATCCCACATCTCTTTAATAGTCTTTTTCTCAAACAGACTACGAATCAGGTGATCTTTCACCTCGTCCAAGATGATCCTCTATGCTCTTTCTTTTCGCCTCACGGGGATCTAGGGCAGTAGGATCTGATGCTAGCACAACCACAATGGAGTTAGCGCAACTCCACAACTTGTTCTCCTTGAGAGCAACTGTGATCCGAACTTTCCACTTAAGATAGTTTGATGCTCCTTCTAACCTGTCTTCATACCTATCATTGGTTCCCATGGTAAATCAAACCCTTGAATAACTTTTTGCTAAAAACCCTAGAAAGACCACAAACCCCTTTGAGCTTGAACCTATGCATGCTTGAATTTCTTTTAGAGGCTTCGTTGTGATGCCATGTTAGTTTCTCTAAGCCTTGCCAAACAATTAATGTGACAATAAATTTTTATACTTTGAAATTTATTTTTACTAAAAATCCAAAAAAGAAATTAGATCTAAAATCTACACATAATTAACACAACTAAGCTTCTAACAAAATATACACAACAAAAACAGGAAATCCAAACACAAACTTTTACACAACTTTTACCTTGGAAAACCCTAGTGTGGGTAAAAACCGGCAAAGAGGGCTTTTATTAGGATTCAGAGAATAAATCAGGAAAATATTATAGCAATAGTTCCAGAGAATTTACGGCCAAGAACATTCCTAGAAAATGGTCCCTCTCTTTTGCACGGTAAGGCCCATCAAATGGCCTCTCCCTTTGTAGCCTATGACCCCTTTCTCTTTAGCAAACTAGGCCTAAGACACGACCTCTCCTCCAGTAGAGAACTTGGCTGTAAAGACTTGGCCTCTCTCTCATGTGAACTCGGCTTGGGCACAACCCCTCTCTTTAGTAGGTGAGGGCTTGAACACGATCCCTCTCTCTCTATGAACTTGGTCCCTTCTCATCAACTGCTTAACCTTCCTTCTTCTCACCCAAATTGGCCCTCTTCTCTCTCACTCAATGTGATTACCAAATTGTGTCCTTCACGCATTCATTATAATAATTTATAATCTCTCTCATAACCCTATTTCCCACTTGAGATCTTCAAGAAAAGATCAAAGGTCAAAATTTGATCTTATCACTTTCTTTTGATCTGATTAAAAAAAGAAATATTAATTTCCAAAGTTATAAACTTTAGAAATATGGGTGACAAAGCCAATAATAACTAATTAAATTAATTATCATTCTTTTCCTAAGTTTAAACTTAGAAAAGAAAATGTTGAAATAATTAATTATTAAGGTATCTTCTACATGCTTGGACATAAGGCCTATGCAAAGGCACCTGTCCAAGCTACAATTTAGCAGTTGTAACGAAGAAAACTAGGCACACCACAATTTCTAAGGTTTGTAGATGATGACATCGATGAAGATCTAATGGTATAAGCGTCCAAAAAAGGGTTGAAGCAACGATGTAATCATTTCATAAAGGAAAAGCCTAGGATCGAATGGATGGTCCATTGAATTCTTCATTGGCTTTTATGAGTTATTGGAGGAAGATCTTCTTGTGATAGTTTAGGAATTTAAAACTTAAGGAGGGTGCTAGAGGCACTTAACTCCACATTTTTTTCCTTCATCCCAAAGAAGGATTCCCCCTCTTCTTTTGAGGATTTTAGACCTCTCTCTTTGTGTAATTCAATATATAAGATTATCTCAAAAATAGTAGCTACTAGATTGAACCCTATCTTTTCTAAATCTATATCTCATGAGTAGTCTAGGTTTCTCGATGAGAGGCAAATTCTTGATGTACTTGGACTGGTTCAGTGTAATGTCCCCAACCCCCAATTGGGCAATGCTACCACACCCACACTGCTTGAATCTGAATAAATTTATTGCGGAAGCGAGAAAACACTAACCCTGCCATCATTGCTCCTGTACGTGCTAGTTCTGGTTTAGCATGAATGCAATGTTAAATGCCATTAATGTAGTATTCACACATGTATTTTATGTACACATGAATGCATAACAAAAAATACAAGCTAATTAAAGACAATGAGCTATAGAACCCTGAAACTAGGGTTTCACCATAAATTCAATATACAACATAACACATAAATATAAATCAATACATGTGAACATAGGCACTTATCTTGTAAAATAAATCCAACTCGTTGAAGGCTCTCCACATTCCACCCAACCATATACCATGTGGTTCATAAATCTCAACCATAGGACAATCCCGAACTGGGATTGCAACTCCACAGGCAACATTTCGCAAACCAAACATCAGATAACAGATACTATCCAAGGGACCAACCCCAACAACATTAGTCTCTAGCCACAAGCTCACGCTCCCCTGACTTACACCCAAGTAGCGTAGCCCGAGTCCCTCAACAGTGCCCACCTTCCAGGGTGCCTTACAACTAGACGTAAATAGTCTCAACTTGCAGCTCCAAGAGCTCTACTACTTTCTGGGTATCCAAGTGCCCTACCAACCAAACCGAATAACCCCCAATTAGTATAGAGTCCATGCCCAGGACTCATTGACTATCTCCAAACCGAGTTCCACCAGAACTCCATGGCTATCCCAACCATAATCCAAAGCCACCAAGCTCTTGGAGCCTCCAAGGCTCACAAACCAGGAGGCATCCAATTTGGTGTGATTAACTGAATAACCACACCTTAGTCATTTCTAGAGTCCAACCCTAGGACTCCCTGAATAAACCAACCATCCAACCATGAATCTTTGAATGACACCCATCGTAGGAAAAACGTCATTTTTTTATGTGCATGGCTTTATCTCGCCATGTGGTGCCCTTCAAAGCCACGTGGGCCCTAGGTGACTTTTCACCAAAACACCACACAAATGTTGCCCTTATCCATGGAGTTGTGCCTCCCATACTCTTTTCCCTGGAGTGGGCTCTGCAGCCAACCTTTATTTTATTAATATATGTCTACATACAATATTTACATCACAATTATATTTACGGGCTTTCCGGCCTCATAGCCATTAAAGGCATATCTACCCAGGTACACTAGCCCTAAAATATGTATACATATATACATGGGCACACAGGCCCCCAAAATAATCCCGGCTCACCGCGTCCGTTGGTGATCCAAATCTGAAGCCGGTAGAACTGCATGCGGCTGTCGTTTCCTAGATCTACTGTTTCTGACTGTTTTCGGGCCGAGAGGACTGCT
>APFE031522775.1:0-29142 GCA_000404065.3 Pinus taeda | reverse complement strand
GAGACACTTTGCGATTTCGAAATGAAAATTGCTTTTCGACACTTTAAAAACTATTAATTCAAATCATATGCAATAGTAACTGTATAATCGACTATCAAGAACAATAGGATTGTCTTCTAAAACTGAAAACGACAGCTACGACACTTTCAGATCAAGAAACAACAGTTCGACTACGCTACTTTTTTGCAAAAGAGAACTGAAAATGGCGCACAATACATAAAAACATCAGTTATTTGCACTTTGGAGGCAGAATAATGCAAGAGAAGGGTTTTTCACAGAGATACACTGACTACAGACAATAAAACTCCTGAATAGGACTGAAAACAGTGAGAAAAAACGAAAGTCTGAAGGTAAAGTTAACCTTCCCTGACTATCGCACCTGTCAAACTGTGAATTCAGTATGCAGCTCACCTACTGCACTCGGGAAGTGCGATGCATACAGTCTGCCTTGAAGGCAGGGTGCGATGGTACTAGTGCGAGACTTTAAACAAGTTTCCACTCACAGTTTGCAATTCAGTTCAGGGATTTAGGCCGAGTAAGTAATGTTTAGTATATGTAAAACACAGGGGTGATCTAAAGAGGTTTCTAGAGCCACCACTTAGGGCAATTAGATTGTTTGCAGATCAATTGTTTAATTCATAAACAAAACCCGGAGATAGACTAAAGCAGCATTGATCTACTTTGCATTTGTATAACAAATGCAGTTCGAAGGCTAGCTGGCTTGGCTTCAGGCTCCGTCTGTAAGTTTATAAAAAAAACAAAGATAGATAGGCTAACAAATAATCTAGTCACTCCCCAGTATGGTCGCCATTTTGTTACCGGGAATAGTGTCCACTCAGATGCTGCTATTCCCACTAAGATTGGTGGCTATCTTAGAAACAAATAAGTAAAGTCTACTTTCGCTTTCCTTTATGAAAATAGATAGGAGTGGAACAAAGGAGACCAATCTTAGTCTTGTGCTCGATTTCCCTTCCTTCCTGATAGAGCCTTGTCTCTTCTGCTTTGTCTGCCCAGCTCCAAAGAGCACCTGTGGAATCACAACAACATACTACTATTGAAGAACAAAGATCTATATTCATAAATGACACAGGACCAGATGTGTGTTGACCATGCAAATGCATATATAATGAAACATACAAGAATATGGAGGAAAACTTGAATAGCTTTAATAAGATGAAAAGTAGCAAGAGGATTACAACCATATGTTCTGACCCAGCATCATCCTCCAGCAAGAAGGCCCTTATTCACCTCAAGTAAAGCTAGTCACCCAACACTATGAAATTTCACCAGAAAACCAACAACACTTCTCTATAAGATACAAAATTCCAGCCTCTGGATCTCTGTGATGAGGGATCCTTATATAGATGATTATAGGGGGGTGAGTCATTTCTGGGGTCTTAATTAGTGTCCTCTTTCTAATAGTTCTTGCTTCCACTTGGAGAATGATGATCTCTTACTCATCCCCTAGTCGAAAACAGAGAGGCAAGTGTCAGAGGGGAAGCTTCTGGAAGATTCCATGATCTTCCACCTCGCATTTTGTCCCTACCATTTGTCCATTCCTGACCATCGCACCCTACAGAGGAGCAATTCAGTATGCATCGCACCTTGTACACTGGGAAGGTGATATGCATCGCACCCTCTGCACTGGGCTTCCAGTATGGTCCAGTTTTGACCATTTATGAGCAATTTTCAGTGGAGAACTTCTGGGAGATGATGTAATCAGCTGACGTTGTTCCTTTAGGCAGTGAAGCAACACTTTTAGGGACTTAGGAGCCCTCAGTTTATGGACATTTATGATTGGGGTTGAAGTGCCCAAAAATGTCTATAACACATAGTCTTAGCATAATTATGATGTAAGGATCTCATAAGTGATACTCTATCATGACATACATCAAGGTGTTGTCATGGTCCTATCATAGTTATGATCTCATTCTTGATGGAGACATAGTCACAAAGGTTATGATCTCAATGAAGGACAACAAATATGTTACAGTAGTAATGGTGCAACAAAGATGTTACAACAATAATGAAGTGGTGCAGTAATGGTGCAGCAATGACGATAAGCTCAACATTGACAAAGAAAGAGGATTGGTGTCTTGGTCTTGGCATTCGTCAATTGGAATCTCTATAAGAATAGTTTTGTGCCGGTTTTCCTCTCCAAGAGGGAGAGCTTTTGGCCCTTGCAGAAAGCCAACATCTTGTGTTCTTGTCTCTTATCTTTTGGTAACTGTTTGAAGAAGTAATAAATACACACACTAATGATATCAAAAGAGAGATTGTGCCAACAAGCAAAAGTTAAAATACCTCACAAATAGTTATCATGATAAGAAGATTCACATTAACTCTAATTGCCCTAGATTCTTCAACATGGTATCAAAGCTAAGGTGCTGAAGTCAAGGGAAGGAAAACAAAAATAGACATACGAGGATCAGTTTTCATGAAGGGCATCAAAGCAAGTTGAGGAGCCTTGTCAAGATTGAAGGATTAGTCTACAACAATAGTCTACATCAGTGTTGTAACAGCTACAACCACCCTCCAAAATTTTGATTTAGCTTCGTTTTGGAGCCTCCCTACCAACCTTTCACAACAATGTATCTTGCTTCGTCAAGTACATCAACGTCAGTGATTTTCTTGCAGAATGACCACCTATCCATCAGAGCTTGTTGCATTCCCCTCATAAGATGTTCCTCTGGACTTGGTCCAGCTGCAGGCTGAGCAACTCCCTCAAAAAATTGCACAATTATAGAGGGAAACCAACCTTCCCTTCATAAATTTTGTAATTCTTTCTGGTAGCCTACTGGGCTCCATAATTGCGCAATTCTGCCAATTAGGCTTCATTTAGAAAATTGTGCAATTCCTCCCAGCAGGGTTGCTCCGCCCAAGAATTGCGCAAGCCTGGGCACCAGTCATCTGATCTGCCCTTAAATTGTGCAAATCTCCTGGGTAGGCAGCCCATCTCCCTTATAAAAATGTGCATTTTCTCTGAGCAGCTGAGCAGCCTTTTGCATGTGCAGTTGAGTTGACAGGTTCCCTTAGAGACCAGGCAAAACTAATTTGCATGCATGGGCTGCTCCGCCCAAGGAAGCATGCAAAGGCATCCCTTGTTTTAGGGATCTATTTTTAGCAATCAGAGGTTACATGCAAGGATCATTTTAGGAACCTCCCACCAAGTGTCACTCTTCCTAGATTTGTGGCATGCGTGTCACATCTTCGATTTTATCAAAACTCATGAACCGAACGCTCGAGAGCTCATTTTTAACATCAAGCTTGTAGCTCTGACATCCCACATCGCGTCTAGGAGCCGTTGGCACATTCAGCTCAGTTGTTTTAGGGTAAGCTCACTTCCCATGTCTTGTGTTACATTTCTGGCGCTTTTTGTGTTACGCTTCATATGAATGATGTCTGCTTGATTTCAGTGAGCGCTTGTTTTCATTTTGATACATACTAGATTATACTATCACCGTTTCAATTTTCGTTAACATCTCATTGATGTCGCATTCATGAAACTGTTTTTCACGAACGGTTGCTGATTCAGTGACTCGCCTCACCCACATGCATGTTGTTCTTTTTTTGAATCTATCATTCACTGTTTGCATGCATGATAATTCACTTATGCTTACACTCAATATTGCCATGCATTCGCATTTACTTTTGCTTTCATTTTCTTGTTGGCGAGTCTGGGCAGCCTTGTGCCGGACTCTGCCTCACCAAGATAGCATTGCGCAATCCTAAGAGGGAAGGCTTAATCTCCCACTTAGGAAATGCACATTTCTTCCCATTGATTGTCCTCCAGTCTTACATTGCGCAATTCTGAGGGACAGTGACTATTGGCCTAGAAAATTGTACAATGCAGTCATTGAGCCTACAACCATTGCCAGCTGAGATTGCGCATTGCGCAATTATAGCGGTCAACAGTGAGATTGGACTATGCATTGTGCAGTTCCAGCAATCAGTCAGCCTACCAGCAACCTAGACTATGCCTTGCGTAGTCTTGGCAGACAGTCTCCCGACCTCTCGGCATAAATTGTGCAACCTTCATGATCAGCCACACAAGTATGTTGCAAGTCAGTTCTCAAGTTCATTTTGGTTTTCGACTGAAAGATTGCATTCCATGAGTGTTTCCATGTCTCCAGGTATTGTAGGGGTTCATCTACCCCTCAGTAGTATAAGTACAATGGTTTCCAAGAGAGCAGAGTCAAAGACACCATTCAGAGCACACTTGGAGATGCAGTCGGTCAAGTGTCTATGGACTTGCCTACCCACAAAAACACCAAGTTGTTCGTAGACAAGGACATCAAGATATGACGACAGCAGCATCACAACGAGCATCATCATGAACAACAGTTGAAGGCAGCATACCGGATGCAACGAATGCAAGAGGAAGGTTGTTGACAACACAGAGGTAGAACAAAGTTGCAAGCACATCCACTTGTGGTGAAAGAAACTTTGGAGACTCAGGCTATGAGGTAATGACGCAACATGGAGATAACACAAAGGCAGAGAATGGAACAGAGAAGGAGTTGCATGCACTCAAGAAGCAACTCAAAGAAGAACAGGAGCTACATATACAAGAGAATGAGTTGCAGCGTGTACAGGTACAACAGGGGGCGCAACATGCACAAATAGACGAAACTGTGCCCATACAAGTTATAGATTCATCCCAATAGTTGACATGGAGAAGACATAGTGAGTGGTGTTGTTGATTGCATGCAAGGGATCTTAGCAGCATGCATGTCATTGTGCGCACGCATGTGATCAACCCATTTATCACACTCACTGAGGCAAAGACAAGAAGAAAGTCTGATTGGAGCTGAACATGCAGTTGACAGTTGATGCGCATGACCACCAGCACACACCAGAAGATCAACACGGATATTATGCATAAGTGTGTTGTCAGTTCAACCGCACCCAAGAAGGCCATGTGCATGTTAGCAGATGAGTTGGATGGAGGAGCCACACCAATGCAGCTGGATGCAATGGAGGCAAGAGTTTGCTTCAGCAAGATGTCACCATGGAGCACATGCACACCATCACGAATGACCAAGCTTGGCATGAAATCACCACCTTCACCATCACAAGCATGTCAAAGAGTTGGTATCACCACAATGGACCAAGTGTCAGTGATGTCTTGCATGGCTTGCTCAAGCCATTTTGTCTCACATGAGCACATGTGCATTGTAATGTAACGTCTTGTTGAGTGAAAGTTCAAATGCCGTTAGTTGGATGTAACTGTCATAGAGTAGATGAAGAGTCATGAGGGTAGATGAACTCTCACAAAGGGGAATGTCAAGGGTCACCCCACCCTTTGCTATAAATAGAACCTCATAACTCATTGTAAAGGCTTTTGGTCAGCCAAGCTTCCGATAAGACTATCTTGGAGAGAACTTGGACAATATTGTAATGAGCCTTGGCTTATCCACTCCACAGAGCTAGTACATCTTTTTGGAGGAGCAAGCGGTTATGGTTGTAACATCCCGCTATCGAGACTAGTGGTTGGACATGGATGTATTGTATGACTAGAACTTATACTTTTAATATAACAAGAGCCAACACGTTTCATGCATATGTTGTATTGTATTCTATGCTATTTGGTTTACTTTAAATGATATATGTATTGGTTTGCTTACGCATGGATGTATAGACTATTATGTATAAGTATGTATGAATCTTTCTGAAATGTGATGTTGGTTTAACCATCACTTTGGATTGCTCGCTAACTTTCCTTCCAAGTTATGATGTATCTTTGCTTGTGTTTTCCCTTCTTAATTGTGTGCTATCACAGGTTTCTAAGAAGCGCACTCATCTCAAACCCCGTGTGTTAGAAATGATGACTCATTGCAGTTGTCACACCCTTGCTACCAACGAAGTTATTTTACTTGCCTTTGTGCAAAATCGCGGTCAAGGCATTACCGTATGACCCATTGCTGGGACTCCTACACCAAACAGTCTGAGATCTAATTGGGAGTTCTTATCGGGAAGATCCCCTAACATGTTGGCGAGTTCAACACCGTCAACATTTTGGTGCTAGAAAGAATGCCAAATGACAAGTTGAGTCCTCACATCTGTTTTGAATCTCTACACATCTGTCATGAATAACTATAGAGTTGCTCTTCCGGAATATATGTCTTATGGAAATGACTTCATTATCTCAGAAAATCTCTTAGATAACTTGTACCATAAAATGTATGATGGTGGATGCCACATAGCCTTGGTTAGGCATGGGGTCGACATTGTAGACTCATGCAAAAGACATGGATTCTTTGAAGAATACATGAGTTGCGCATTGTTCGTCTACACGATTCGAGGGCACCCAATGCACTGGTGTGCCACGCTACCCAGAAAATATTTTCTTTCTCTTTCTCATCTGGTCGCAGAGATAGATTGTGTTTTCAATCACTCCGACAGTAAAGCACTCAACAAAGAAATTTTGAAATTACGAAAAGCACCCGATGAATCCGTTGAATAGTTTTACACGCGCTTTTGTAATCTTGCATACCGATTCCCCGAAGATGATATTGATTGGGAATTTCTCGATGGAAGATTTGAGTATCTTCCTCACATATCCGAACCCTACTCAACACACTTCGGTGACGGAGCTATGCAATCACAGGAAGGCATAGTTGTTGTCACAAGTAACTGCCTGCTTTCACCTCATGAAACAACGCCACCATTGCGGAGTGATGTGGGAGATCATGCACACACCTCTGTTGAATTGTCACATCCTCCCACCCCACGTGCTCTTGATATTTGTGCAGATTTGTCTTGCAAGCCTGTTGGTTGTCACATGGATTCGTTCCCTCAACCTTCGTCCCAACGTTCTGTTGATCCTCCAGATTGTATTGTCTTGTGTTCTTCCATTCCGAACTCTTCACCTGCTATGAACAAGATCAAGTTGTCGACAGAGTTGGTGTTATGCAGCCAACCTGCGCCATCATTCATGATGAGTGTGTGTGGGAATATAAAGAAGAACCCACGGTGAAGGATGACTCCCTTCCAGCCACGCCTCGTCCGCTTCATCCTGACATCCCTTGTGATTCTGCCACTATTGATTTCCCTTGTGAAAACCCATTTCCCATATGTTTCTACTTCCGATCATTCATAAAACACGTCGGATGTCAGTATATCATCACAGTGCGGAGAGGACACATCTTCCTCCGGAAATCAATCCCATCTATCATCTGTCATTTCTGAAAACATAGAGGGTGAACATCTTTGCTTCTCATCTACCCATCTACCTGATTCATCAAATCATGAGGATGCCGACAAACATCCTGAATTTTCTGATCTTGGTTGTCGTGATCTCTCTACTTCTTCATCTGATTACGATGTTGATTCAATTGTTGTTAATATGTCTAAGACACTGGTCTACAATGATCTATCTGTCAACGAAGTCGAAACCCCGCAGACTGTCAAGGCACTTCAGCCCGACCTGATGGTTATGTCAGGCCCTCGTTGTCCTGAGATTGGTTTCACTTCTGGTTAGAAAATTGTTGAAATGCTCAAGGCTCCTCATCACTCTTTGCTTTGCATTGAAGATCAACCAACATCCAGATTTCGCTTCCTCCACTCGAACTACACGATCCCATCGCTCATGCGTCAGAGGAATCTTACATAACAAGCAAACATGCACACCATAAGTGGTTTACCTTTCTCATGTTTGCTTTCATGTCACAGTCAAGAGAATGCACACACTCAACATCTGCATACAAGTATAGCACAACACCATGGCAAGTCCATGGAGTGCATGTCATGCGCTTTCACTCATTTTTGTTTTGTGGATGCTTTTAAACCCAAAGTGTGTTTGTCTTCACTGTTGCATCTTTCTTGTTTGTTGGTTCGCATAGTTGTCTTGTTCGCGAACCATGCCTTCACCAACATGGGTCAACCAATGCACTAGTGTATGCATTAGAAGTATCACTTCACGTGAGATGGTCCATGCACCGTTAGCTTAGGAGTGGAAGTAGTGTTTGATTTCAGTATGAATGCTTGCATGCTTGTTTGCTTACTTACTTTGTTAGTTTGTTTGTCTGCTTGCTTGTTAGCTTACTCGCTTTGCTTTCGTTTTTGCTTCTGCTTCTACTTTGCTTTGTGGTTTGTTTGTTTGTTTTGTTCATAGGTTAGTTTTGCATGAAACCATGTATGACTCTTAAAACAAGCTGGGTAAAGTACAAGAGGACTTGTACAACTATCAACATTTGGTTATTTGTTGTTCGCTCTTTTATGTAAGAACTTGTTGTCTTCAATCCATGATACATCAATGGAAAATATGTATTGTTCAAAGTAAACCTTGGTGAAAACACAACACTTGCGCGCTAACTAGTATCACCTACTCTAGTCCGTTTCTTTTGGTTTAACCCTTGTCAACCCAATCAAGTAGAGTAAGGTGAGGGGAAAAACCTTAACAGGTATGTCAAAGATATAATTAAATACTTCTCTGCAGGAAAAACCTCTTCTTCTCTAAATAAGTCAGGATCCCTCTTTCGCCTAAGAAATAAATAAGTGCTATGCATAGCTATGAAGATGAAAAGTGAAAAAATGAAAAAGTGAAAAAAAGTTTGAAAAAAATGAAAATGAATAAGGTGAAAGAAGAGAAAGGCTTCCTGCACAAAGAGATTATGCAAATAACTCCATCGGGGTACTGACCAAGCTCGCTGGCAGCAGAGCCATGCTTGTGTTCCTATGTGACTTTGTCTGGGTACTGTCCAGGCCTGCTGGTAGCGGAGCAACACCAGAGGTGAAACTAAGACTCTGACGACTACACTGTTTGTGCATCGATATACCTCTCAACCCCAATCGAAACAACTGTGTTGACTTGGCTTGGAATGTGTGTCAATCAACCAAGAGCTTGGCAGATGCTACATCTTACAATCAAGCAAATGTGGAAACAAAGACGAACTAAGAACTGAACAATACTTCCAGAGGTGATAGACTTGCTTTTCACGAACAAGGTCCATTCAGAGAGCTAGAGTTCTACCAGTGTGTCACCAAGTGTTGTAGTGACTAAAACCACCCTCCAAAATTTTTCCTTAGCTTCGTTTTGGAGTCTCCCTACCAACCTTTCACAGTAGCATGTCTTGCTTCATCAAGTACACCAACTTCAATAATTTTCTTGCAGAATGATCGCCTGTCCATCAGATATTTTTGCATTCCCCTCATAGGTTGTTCCTCCGGACTTGGTATAGTTGCAGGCTGAGCAGCTCCCTCAAAAATTTGCGTAATTATAGAGGGCAACCAACCTTCCCTCCAGAATTTGCGCAATTCTGTCTAGCATCCTGCTAGGCTCCAGAATTGTGCAATTCTTCCTGTTAGACTTCATCTAGAAAATTGCGCAATTCCTCCCAGCATGGCTGCTCAACCAAGGAATTGTGCAAGCTTGGGCAGCAGTCAGCTACTCTGCCCAGAAATTGCGCAAATCTCCTAGGCAGCCAGCCCAGCTCCCTTCCAGAAATGCGCATTTTTCTCTTGGTAGTTGAGTAGCCTCTTACATGTGCAGTTGGTTGATTGGTTCCCTCCGGGACTGAACAAAACTTATTCGCATGCATGGGCTACTCCGCCCAAGGCAGCATGCAAGGGCATCCCTTGTTTCAAGGATCTATTTTTAGTAGTCAGAGATTACATGCAAGGATCATTTCAAGAACCTCCCACCAAGTGTCGCTCTTCCTAGATTTGTGGCATGTGCGTCACATCTTTGACTTTATCAAAATTAATGAACCGGATATTGTAGAGCTAATTCCTAACATAAACGTTGTAGCTCTCACATCCCACATCACATCTAGGAGACGTGGGCACATTCAACTCAACTATTTCGGGGTAAGCTCGCTTCCCATGTCTTATGTTGCATTTCTGGCGCTTTTTGTGTTTCGCTTCGTATGAATGTTGTTTACTTGATTTCAGTGAGAACTTGCTGTCATTTTGATACATACTAGCTTGTACTAGCACTGTTTCAGTTTTCGTTAACATCTCACTCATGTCGCATGCATGAAATTGTTTTTCACGAATGGTCATTGATTCGATGACTCATCTCACCCACATGCATGTTGTTCCATTTTCTGACTCTGTCATTCACCATTTGCATGCACGATCATTCACTTATGTTTACACTCAGTATCGCCATACTTTCGCATTTACTTTCACTTCTAGTTGCCCGTCGACGAGTCTAGGTAGCCTTGGCCCAGACTTCGCCTCACCAAGACAGCATTGCACAATCCTGAGAGGGAAGGCTCTGTCTTCCTCTTAGGAAATGCGCATTTTTTCCCAGTGACTGTCCTCTAGTCTTGCATTGCATAATTATGAGGGATAGTGACTGCTGGCCCAGAAAATTGCGCAATGCAGTCACTGAGCCTGCAACCATTACGAGCTGAGATTGTGCAATTCCAGCAGTTAGCAACGAGACTAGATTGTGCATTGCGTATTTCCAGCAGTCAGTTAGCCTCCCAACAGCCCAGACTATGCCTTGTACAGTCTTGGCAGAAAATTCCCTGACCTCCCGACAGAAATTGCGCAACCTTCATGTTCAGTCACATAGGTATGTTGCAAGTCATTTCTCAAGTTCATTTTGGTTTTCAACTGATAGATTGCTTGCCATGAGTGTTGCCATGTCTCCAAGTATTGCAGGTGTTCATCTGCCTCTCAGCAGTACAAGTACAATGGTTTCCAAAAGAGCAGAGTTAAAGACACCATTTAGAGCACACTTAGGGATGCAGTCAATCAAGTGTCTATGGACTTGCCTACCCATGAAGACCCAAGTTGTTCGTAGAAAAGGGCATCGAGATATGATGGCGGCAATGTCACAACGAACAACATCATGAACAACAGCTGAAGGTAGCATACTGGATGCAATGAATGCAAGAGGAAGGTTGTTGATGACACAGAGGCACGGAGCAGACATGGTGAGTGGTGTTGTTGATCACATGTAAGGTATCTCAACAGCATGCATGTCATTGTGCACATGCATGTGATCAACCCATTCTACACACTCACTGAGGCAAAGACAAGAAGCAAGTCTGACTGGAGTTGAACATGTAGTTGACAGTTGATGTGCATGACCACCAACATACATTGGAAGATTAGCACGAATATTATGCATAACTGTGTTGCCGGTTCGACCGCACCCAAGAAGGCCATGCTACGTTAGCAGACGAGTTGGATGGAGGAGCCACACCAATGCACTCGAATGCAACGGAGGCAAGAGTTTGCTTCAGCAATATGTCACCATGGAGCGCATGCACACCATCACGGACAACCAAGCTTGGCATCAGCTCACCACCTTCACCATCACAAGCATGTCAAAGAGTTAGTCTCACCACAACAGAGCGAGTGCCAGTGATGTCTTGCATGGCTTGCTCAAGCCATTTTGTCTCACATGAGAACATGTGCATTGTAATGTAACGTCTTGTCAAGTGGAAGTTCAAGTGTCGATAGTTGGATGTAACAATGATATAGTAGATGAAGAGTCATGAGGGTAGATGAACTGTTGCAAAGGGGAATGTCAAGGGTCACCCCACCCTTGGCTATAAATAGAACTTCATAACTCATTGTAAAGGCTTTTGGTCAGCCAAGCTTCCGATAAGACTATCTTGGAGAGAGCTTGGACATTATTCTAACGAGCCTTGGCTTCTCCAATGCACAGACCTAGTACATCTCTTTGGAGGAGTAGGTGGTTGTGGCTATAGCGTTCCGCTATCAGGACTAGTGGTTGTACATGGATGTATTGTATGACTAGAACTTACACTTCTTAATATAACAAGAGCCAACATGTTTCATGCATATGTTGTATTGTATTCTATGTTATCTGGTTTACTTTAAATGATATATGTATTGGTTTGCTTATGCATGCATGTATAGACTATTCCGTATAAATATGTATGAATATTTCTGAAATGTGTTGTTGGTTTAACGATCACTTTGGATTGCTTGCTAACTTGCCTTCCATGTTGTGATGTATCTTTGCTCATGTGTTCCCTTCTTAACTGCGTGCTATCACAGGTTTCCAAGGGGCGCACTCATCTCAACCCCTGTGTGTTAGAATCTCTCATGCACCTTCCTTGATTTACTTGCCTCTATGCGAAATCATGGTCAAGGCATTACCGTATGATCCACTGCTAGGACTCCTACACCAAACTGTCTGAGGTCTAATTGGGACTTCTTACTGGGGAGATCCCCTGACATGTTGGCGGGTCTAGCACCGTCAAAAAATAACAAGGGTTTTTGCAGTCAAGGAGGCAATTTACAACAACAAGAGCTTTTATCTCCATAGTCATCATCAAAAGGCCACCTAGACCCTCATCAAAGTTGCCTATCAAGCAAGGTAACTCAAAGGACCTCAAAATCAAAGATCACATCATCTTGGAACAATTTGACACCATCAAGTAGTCTTGATCTGCAAAAGAAGACAAATCCTATTGAAGGAAAGAAGGCATTGTCATCTCCAAGGTTATGAAATCAAGCAAGGATCATCTCCTTGCCCTAGAAGACGACCCTTTGAGGAAGCAACAAATCATCCTCATCAAAAGGGAGAAAACTTTTCTATTGAGAAAAGGCTTTCTCACTTTAAAGAAGATCATCCAGGGAGAAGCCCTCATACATATTCTTCAACCATCATCAACATGATCAAGGTGAAGATTTCATCTTCACATGACAAGTAAGTATCTTTTCATTCTATAATCAAGTTTGGTTAAATGACTTCATGATTGCAAGGACATCTATAGGTGTACGGGTCATCAAGATTCCTTGCAAGAAAAAGGAGGATAGCCATAGTCCTCTAAGTAGTTGAAGTCATTAAACATATCAAAAGGTCTCCTTTGAATTCATGGAAAGGGATACTTATGAAAGATCCCCTCACATAGCAACATTGGAGACATCAAAGAGATGTATATGATAGACTAATTCTCTGAAGGTGCAATGAAGAAGGTCACATGAAATCTGATCTTCATGAAAGTAAAAGGGTATCAAAGGATGTGGGATATCTTCATAAGGTCCCATCTACAAGATCTAGTAATGAAGATATCCATCACTAATCTATAATGCACTAACAGATAATCAAGGTAAAAAATATCCATGAGATATTTATAGTCGGCTCATATGTGGAGACACAACAGTTCACTATGACATAGCTTATTTATGGAGGAAGAACCACTATAAATACCCCGCTGGGATCACCACATGAAACTAAGAATCTCGGACACTTCAAATTTCGGATGGGTGCAGGTGGTGCAGGATTTCGGATGGCAGAGTGAATACACAGCTCTGGAATCTTGGACAAGTAGAGTACAGGAACTCAGTCAAGTATAATAGTACAGGAATCTCAGACTAGTATAATGGTACAGTATTACAATGTTTTGATTAGAGAAGGAGTCTACAGTTTAGGAGAGTTTTACAGGGGTACATACTCTCATAGTCTCGACATAATAAGATGAAGTACAGTGACATATTCTTGACATGACAGTGACAAGCCTGATCTCGGTGAAAAGGGAACACAGTTACATTCTCGTTGAAGATCTCAATAGTCTTGGTAACAAGGATGTCCACAGTCTCAACGTAATTATGATGTAAGGATCTCATAAGTGACACACTCTATCACGACAGACATCAAGGTGTTGTCATGGTCCTATCATAGTTATGATCTCATTCTTGATGGAGACATAGTCACAAAGGTTATGATCTCAGTGAAGGACAACAAAGATGTTACAACAGTAATGGTGCAACAAAGATGTTACAATAGTAATGAAGTGGCACAGTAATGGTGCAACAATGATGATGAGCTTAGCATTGACAAATAAAGAGAATTGGTGCCTTGGTCTTGGAGTGGCCTAATAGGTCAAGGGTCATGATCTTGATATTTGTCAATTGGAATCTCTATAAGCAGAATTTTGTGCAGGTTTTCTTCTCCAAGCAGGAGAGGTTTTGGCCCTGGTAGAAAGCCAACATCTTGTGTTCTTGTCTCTTGTCTTTTGGTAATTGTTTGATGAAGTAAGAAATACACACACTAATGATATCAAAAAGGAGATTGTGCTAATAAGCAGAAATTAAAATATCTCACACATAGTTATCATGCTATGAAGAATCACATTAACTCTAATTGCCCTAGATTCTTCAACAAAATGTAGCACTCAAAGGCAGTTCATGAGATCATGGATGTTGTAAAAAAATCATTTGGTCTCACACTTGGAAAAGAAGCAATTGGCCAAAGATATGTTTAAGGGTTTCGTAGACTTATTCTAGAGTGATAACAAGGACAAGATCTTGAAAAACAAGCTCAGATTCATCCAGATGTCACGCTCTGATAATGTTAACAGTAATTTTGTGAAGATCATCTAGATATGATATCAAATTGCATCCATTGGAGAGAGTGGATGAGACGAAACTCCTAAATGGGTTCACCAAGCCATCAGAATTATTTGTCAAGGGAAAAGGGAAGGGTTCCCAAGGTAACAGTGAAGGATCATAGCCAAGGAAGAATGACTTGAGCAAACTCAAGTGCTTCATTTCACACAAAAATAGGGACCGTGCATCGTAGTTTCCAGAGAGGAAAAAAGGGAAGGGGAAGTCATAGCATCAACAAAGGTTAAGATAATGGACTTCTTGTTGGTCTCATATCTATCCACCAACACCATCACTAGGAGTGTTTGGTACATAAATAGCAATGCATCACACCACATGGAAAAAGCAAAGGACTTATTTAGCAATGTGATGAAGAAAGACTCAAAAGTGCATGTGGAGCTTGGAAATGATACCAAGTATGCAATGAAGGTAGAGATAACCATTAAGTTCCATCCCCAATCAAGAGGAACATTGAAAGCCAAGGACATGCTATTTGTACTAGGATTGAAGAAGTACTTACTCTCAGTCATAGTGATGGAGGATAGAGGATTTTATGTCATGTTTAAAAATGGGAAGTTGTTCATTCACCCAAAGGATACTAACCTAGACACAGTGCTAGATTTCGAGGTTAAAGAGTGCAAATTACACAAGTTGAAGGGCAAACATGTTCAAGTTTTGATACATGACTGTGACAACTTGTGTGAATTGGGGGATAGGATGATGGGACACTTGCACTACAATGCATCACCAATTATGAGGGAGATTGTCACTAGTCTCCCAAAGTGCAGGGTTGAACAGTGAGATGTGTGTAGAGGGTGCGCACATTGGAAAGAATTTGAAGGCTACCAAGTAGCGACAACAAGTCCAAGGGGATCTTGGATCGCATTCATTCATATGTGTCGACAAATGTCAATGGAATTTGTGCAAGGAGCACCATATTATGCAACGTTCATTAATGAGTACTACAAGAAAACCTTAGATCTTCTTAATGAAGACCAAGGATGAGGACTTCATTCAATCCAAAAGTTTAAGGCCCAGGGGGAGAACCAAAGAGAGAAAAGGATAAAAGTCTTGAGGTCAAATAATGGGATTACCGAATCCAAACATTTCTACAAGGAGATAGGGATCACGCCAGAGATGACAATCTCGTACAACCCTCAATAGAACGAGGTTGTGAAGAGAGAACTAGTCTCATAAGAACTGCTAAAGCACTGATACATAACCAAGATATCCCTAAGTTAATTTGGGTAGAAGCATGTAACACAACAATTTATGTTTAAAACAAGAGTCCTCACATGATCTTGGGGGAGAAGACTCTTGAGGAGCATTTAGATGGGTAAAGCTAAAGATGAGACACTTAAGGATCTTTAGTTGTCCAATGCACGTCCACATTCTTATGGAGAAGAGGATGAAGTTGCAATCTGCTAGAGAGAGGAGCATATTTGTGGGGTGTAACAAAACTTTGAAGGCATACATTATCTTCATTCCAACACAGAGGAAGACAATTGTTAGCAGGGGATGTGAAGTTCCAAGAGGGGCTAGCACTAGGAAGTCTTAAGAACCACTTTAATAACAAAGTAGGAGGAGGAAGAGGCTCTGAAGGCTGAGCAACATTCATCAACTACTTATAGTTCAAGGAGTCTTCAAGTGGGGAGGTGGGGCCAATAACACTTCCTACCTGTTATTTTCAGAGACCTCGATGGTTTAAGCAAACACTGAGGGAAGTTGAGGAGCCTATGGAGGCTCATAAGAGCACATTCAAGGAAAGCGAGCCTCCAAAGAAGTTTCTAAAATACTTAGCATTGATGAGTAACGTCACCAAGATGTTTGGAGGAAGTCCATGGTGAAGGATGATGCGTGGGACATTGTGCTAAGACAAGAGGGAAAGCTAATTCCAAGTGGCTCTTCGAGAAGTACCTTCCTCCCTAAGAGGGAGTTGATAATAGTACATTGGACAAGCACTTCCCCACGAATCTGAGTGTCTAGACGTTTGGAAGTCATCCAAAGGACACTTAACATTGCAAATTACTTTAATTAAAGCAATTGACTTTTATAAGGAAATGTGAGATAAAAGACCAAGGTAAAAGACATATTAATGAGCACAAAACACAATGAGATAGTGAGATCTTAGTGATTGGGTGGAAAAAGACATTCATCAAAGTCTGCAAATTCCACAGGAAGAGAACAAGGGGCAACAAGGGAGAAAGTTACAATGGCCAACAAGATAAAAAAGTAGATCTTGAGAGTTATCAGCTAGAAAAAAATTAGATTTTGTATTTGTAATTTTCTTCAATGGACATTTATTTTCCCAATTAGGAAAACCCTTGTATTTTCCTAGTGGTCTTGTACCCGGGTTGACTGTGTTTTCTGGTCTCAATTTTTAGCCTTTGGATGGTCTCTTAACCATTTTGAGATTAGCAAACTTCGTCATCTCTAAACTAGTAGACTACCTTCTAAGAGGTTCAATCGCCACCTCTTCCTCTCCTCAAGGTTGTAAATCCAATGCAAATAGTGTTTGCTAGAACCAGATTTAGCTTGAAGGCTTGAGACTCCTCATTGCAATAATGGACATTGTAAATGCAATGCAAATAGTGTTTGCTAGAACCAGATTTAGCTTTAAGGCCTGAGACTTCTCATTGCAATAATGGACAACATAAAAGGAAACAAAGCTTCGTTACCCTTTATCACCTCTAAGGTGCAAAAGAAATAGCATTATGTCACCCAAAAAGTAAACCTAATGAACTTGCTCGTTCCACAAACGAAAAGATTGGATATTTTAGAAGTTGAATGTAGTATGCTCTAAAACTTAGCTCTGAATGCAACAAGGACCTTGGAAAGCAAAGCTGAAAGAAGATGACACAATGCACCAATTCAGAGAGCCAATGGACATGGACTAGTAACACTCCACCTCATCAAAACTCTGATAGGAAGAGGTCAAAAATTGTCTGAGGTCAAAAATTTTCATGCTTTTGGTTGAGTCTCTAGTTTATGAATATTTGTAAAGCCATAAGAATTCTAGGGCTTTTTATGAAGGTAGCAACATCTGGGAAAATATTGAATACAGTTTTTGTAGATTTCAATAAATTGTCCCATGTAAAATCAGAGCCTATTGACTCGGGTCTCAGATTCACTAAAGCATATTAATATACTACAACGATGTATGCATGCATTAGCTACAGAGTTCTAAATTATATCTCTATGTTTCGGTTTTAAACCCCAAAAAACATAAAATGAGAAGATCAACATATAGTGAAACATGGTATTGGAAAATTCATAAAATGCCATAGGATGAAAGAATTTATCATCTTTGTGATACTAAAAAAGTAGAGGATGAAAAACACTCTACTAGAATGCATTACCTACAGCCACATCAAATTTCAATGTCAAAATACTTATGAAAATACAGACCTTCCTAACCTTTTAACTCATAAAAAACTACAAAAATCCAAAAAAGCTTTTTAATAATACTTTCAAGCATAGAAATTTCTCAAGGTCCAATAGTTTTAATAATACTTTCAAGCATAGAAATTTCTCAAGGTCCAATAGACCAAAGTTGGCCTCAATGAATGTTAACAATCATCATTTTTTTAAACATTTTTCCATGTCTTTAATTTATTCAATTTACTTCACTGCAGTGATTTCATATTCACATCATACAGCAATAATCATCATACAGCAATAATCATCTTCTTCTCGTACTCACCAACTTTTCAAGAAATTGTATTATTATTTCTATATACGTTTATGGTAATATTAATTTGTATTGCATTGAAAGGGAACTACTGCTACAGAATCTAATGTGTATTACAATGCAATTCTTAAATAGAGCAACCCATATTAGCATATTCCTTGTCATAATACCGACTGAACATATCGATGGTTCAGAGACACTTAAACCAAAGGAAAACGACTTAATATGAATATTAGCTCCTACACTGAATATTAACTTCATAATTAAAGTTTAAGCAATAACTTTAACCAGCTTTATCCGAAAAATTTTGCATAGGGCAGCCTGGAGCCTGAAATATTAATGCCTCTCCAGAACGCGGCACTTTGGAAAAAATTAATCTCTTGCTTTAGATAACATTAACAAGGGTTAGTTCTTTCTTCACTCTGTCAAAGTAGCCCTCATTTGGCTGCAAAAATACAAACTTCATATTGTCAACATTTTGTTTTTGGTATGAAAAGATCACATATCATTGAATCAAACTAATATATATAAACTGGTTACAATTCTCAATACAGAGAGAACAGAGATTAGACTACATCGTAGAAATTGTTCGTTAAAAATCTGTTGAAACTGTTCGTTAAACCCAACCTGGATTTCTGCTAAAAAAACCGATGGGATAACTTGCCATCTCCATTTCAGGTAGTCTTTATCTTCCCCGAGGACAGTATTAGTGCGGAACAAAATCCCCGCCGTGGAATATGCCACTGTATGCGAAGCAATAGCAACTTTATCCTGCCAAATACACCACTAGAGCTAGTTCCATTATGTTAACGCTGGCTAAGCCAGAAGCAAGACAAGGACAGTATTAATATGGAACAAAATTCCCGTCATGAATATGCTATTGTAGTAGTGAGATATGCAATTAGAAATCGATGATGAAAAGACAATGGATGTTTTAACATCAACCTAGGGGCTGCAACCCATGACAAACAGATATTCAATCTCTTCAAATTTAGATAGCAACCAACGAAATATGACTAGAAGATCGGCTACTTGATGTTTCTGTAACATGCAATATCTCTGAGCTCTTCGAATAAAAGGGCAAAGAAAGAAGATATGTGCGTGCTAAACAGGCTGACCTGGAAGAATACAGCCTCCCCGTGATTGCACACAACACATCGCACGGTTTTAGTGCGTGGAAGTGTAGGATTTGAAGCCACGTCCTGTAAAATCTGTGTGCGCTCACCTGCCGCATCATGAATCTCATTTCTGTGCACACAATTGTTTTCTGCAATCTCCTGCACAAAATTCCACAAAGGTGTGAGTCTTTTATTCCACCAAAACTCAAATCCCTAAATCCGCGTTTCGCCCCTACTGGACTAGCCCATGCCGGGCGAATTTGGGGGAATGGATAACACACCCACAGCGTCTCCAATGAGATCTTTCTAGAATGTCGGAAGCTGGCTAAATTGCATAATAACACTCCAAACAGGGGAAGAGGCAATAAAAAGAATCAATACCAACATTTCATTTAATGTCAAACCTCTAAACTCTGGGTAAGCCACAGCATAGCCTAAGGTAAAAGCTTCTCTTATAACTGACCTGATGATCGCAGTTTCGGCAGGCATACAGGAGAATCTTGTTTTCTCTGTCTTCCTTTGGATACAATATGTTATTGCTACACAAATACAGTCAGAGGCTGTAAATATAAACAGAAAATACGTCGGTCCATTGCTATACATTTCAGCATACTGATCCCAGCTACTGCATGCATTATATGTCTAGTTTAAACAAAATTGAAGAAATATGAGAGTGAACGAGTCAAGTGGGTACCATCCTCTGCAAAACTTCATGGTACTCATGGTTGCTGCTTGTGGATACCTGTGAAAACCTATGCAACGTTTTTAAGATAGCTGAATCCCGGCCATTGTGCTGACAACGAAAACCCAGTTCTTCAAAAGGACAGGCGTAGGCAGTGTACAAAGGGTATGTACTATCAGGAACCCATTTCCCACTGAAAATGTCATAGTTGTTTGAACCATACCCTTGAATGACAGGGTTGACTCCATTAAAGTTCCCAACACAGGCAAAGAATCTAGTGCAGACACAGGAAATAAAATACACAGGCGAACTGTTACAACAACAAGAAATCTCTGTTCAATAGCGCTTCACAGATTCTACATGGTGTTTTACACAACGCGAAAAAGAGAAATTGCTTTTAGTTTCATTCATACACAGAAAATTGCTAGCCCAATACATTCCATACGTGGCTTTGATATATAGCTAGCTGGAGTCTTTATTTGAGCAGCTACTAGCATTTGCACTTTATGTTGCAAAGGAAACGCCGTAAAACAGAGTGGTGAAGAATAGCATAGAGTGGGCAAGAATAGAGACATGTATAGAGTGGGGAAGAATAGGGACATGGATAGAGTGGGGAAGGATAGGAACATGTGAATGGGCATTGTTGAAAGCAAGGGTGGATGATAATGAGTTACAATTGCAATAGTTAGTTATGTGTATTCTGAAAATGGATATTTTGTAAATAATAATAGTTTGTGAAAGAATAATGACATGTAAATGGACATTGTTGAAAGAAAGGGTGGATGATAATGAGTTAAAGTTTGAAAGTATTAGTTATGTGTATTTTGAATATGGATATTTTGTAAATAATAGTAGTGTGTGGAAAAATGGCAACATGTGAATGGACATTGTTGAAAGCTAGGGTGGATGATAATGAGTTATACTTGAAATGATTAGTTATGTGTATTGGAATATGGCTATTTGGTAAATAATAGTAATGTCATGTAGAGGTTATCTATTATCCATGTAGTTGTTTTTGTTTATGTGAACATGTTTTTGTACATTATTTTTTATTTTTATTTTTTGTCTTTCGAGATGTAATTTTTCCATATGCTACCTATTTATGGTGTTATTAGAAAATACTATTATATTGTAATGGAAGAGTTGAAAGAAACGATACGACATTGTGAACAACATCATGGCCCTCGTTCCATATTTAAATAAGCATGAAAAATTGTTGGAGCCATCATGATAATAATAAAAATTCCAGCATGATTTTGAAAAAATTTAGCTCAATTTGTTGAAAAAGTGGATTATAGTTGTCAAGTTTTAGAATTTTGAGTGCCTTAATTTTGCATAGAAAATGATAGAAATTATAGCATGATTTTGAAAAAATCAAGCTAATTTTTTTGAAAATGTCAATTACAGCAGTCAAGCTTCAATATTTTGGGTACCTAGGCATTCATGATGGATGCTAAATCCATTTCCGCCATCCAAAAACAATTTAAACACTCCCACAGTCAAATTTCGGAATTTGTCGTCCAGACAAAATTGTGATCTCTTTCCATAAGACTGGAAAAAAATGGTCTACCTTTGTGTGGGAAACATGATTGAACATCAAAGTTTCAAACGAATGCGTACACACATAGAGGATTATTATGGAAGATTCCTTCTTCAAGTAATTGTAATATAAGCCATGAGGATATTAAATGTCCTTAAAAACTAAAGCACAGAACTTGGGAGCTTCAAGACCCAGGAATGAAATTTGGTATTTGGTAAACATTTTACAAGGGAAACATGATTGAACATCAAAGTTTCAAACTAATGCTTACACACATAGAGGATTATTATGGAAGATTCCTTCTTCAAGGAATAGTAATATAAGCCATGAGGATATTAAATATCTTTAAAAACTACAGCACAAAACTTGGGAGCTTCAAGACCCAAGAATGAAATTTGGTAACATTTTTAATGGTAATCACCCACAAGCTTTCAAATTCATGGTCCCTAAATTTTTGCATTCTTGATAATGTTTTCTCACTGTTTCAATGTCAGTTTCATGATGCTTCCAAAAAAATTAGAAAACAATTTTATAAGTTTTTAATTTCTATCTATAAAATAGTTACTCCATCATGAAGAACAGAGATTATTGCTACTCCATCATGAAGAATAGAGAACTTGCAGACCCCGGGATGGAATTTGGTAACATTTTAAATTGAGTTTCCAATATAAGCTTTCTCAATCTGACAGAATCACCTACAAGCTTTCAAGTTCATGGGCCTTAAATTTTTGTATTTTTGATGATGTTTTATCACTGTTTCAATGTCAATTTCATGATGCTTCCAAAAAACTATAAAACAGTGTTAAAGTGTTAGTTTTTATGTATAAATTAGCTACTTCATCATGGAGAATACTTCTAACTTGGAGCACCCACGAACATTTAATACCTGAAGCTTTGTCAGTTTGGCCAAAACCCATATGCTCTTCAACTTCGCACAATCATATGTCTGCAACTCTTTCAAAGATACCAACGTTTCAATACCGGGCAGCTCCTCTACATTTTTGCACCGATTAATCTCCAGCACTTGAAGTTTTGGAAGACCAGAAAGCGCTGCTATTTTCCTCAAGTTAGAGCAATTAGTCGATTCCAGTTTTATCAGAGTCTTTGGAAATGTTCCGACCTCCACCAAATGATTACAAAACCTGAGGGAGACATATTCAAGGATGGGGCAGACACCTGTGGCAAATGATACCTCTGATAATTTCGTGTTATAAACTTCTAAGACTTGCAGCCGAGGCATGCAGTTGTCATTAGGAGATTCTAAATTATTCAATGTTTGCAACAGGCAATTCAATACTCTCAACTCAGTCAACTGAGTCAACAGTCGAATAGTCACCAGCAAATGTTTCAATTCACTGCAATTCTCCAGCCTCAATTCCTTTAAGATCTTCAAGTGACCAAGTGAAAGTGGTAGACTGTCCAGCGAAGGGCTCCCTATTTCCAGAACTTCTAAAAAGAAATTTTGTCCAGCGAAGGCTCGATTTGGAGACTTCGATTGAGATATCCCCCGCGGGTATGGTACCTTTTCCATTGACTTCTCGATTGCTTCATCGGAGGAAGAATCAAGTGAAGAAAGCCGGTTTTGTTGGTGAATCACCCTTTCCCCTTGGCTTCTCCGCTTAGTTGGACCTGGCTAAGCCTATTGAAATCTCGCTCGCTTGGAACAGAACTATTTAAAGCTAACAGCCGCCGCCTTGGAATCAGTTCTCCTAACGTCAGGCTCGGAATTAAGGGAACTAGGCGTGGTTGTAAATCCTTGACTCTTTGACTCATGGGTTGAAAATCAAATCAATGTCGTGGGTTGGAATGGAAATTCAATCAATGGGTTGCGCCGCTGTAGAATGAAGTCAAGTAAGTACTATTTAGTGAACGCAAGAAATGAGATTGTAAGGCTCCCTATTTCCAGGTGCCAGGAGGGATCTCATACATACATACACAACTGATTTCTTTATTCTAGTAACATACTCCGCTATGTTTTGCATTTTACAATAACCGCTTATGAGAGAAAAACATAAGAAATGTCATTCAACTCTCATAATCTGAAATGCCATTTAACTTCCTACAACTTAACAGGTATCTACTATTCAGTTCATCGTTATATATTAAAAAAAAAAAAACTTCAAAAAGGAAATACAAATGAATTGTTAACATTACCAGATCAACTGTCTTAAGCGTATCTGTCAAATGGAAACTATTTAAGCTCGTCACTATTCAAGAAGTGAATGTACCCCTCCCCAGGTCACAACTGTCAAATTCTATTGTGACGGTCAAATTCTATAGGCCTATCAGAGTAAAGATAGACAAACAAGCTCCTTCAATTTCTACTCCACATAGTACACAAGTCTCCAGAGGTTCATCCTCCTGATTTTATCTGCCTTCTTGGATGGTTTCTTGACCAACTGATTTAAAACCCCTGCATCAGCGTCGTCATGGAACCATCCGACTGACTTCTGGGCCGAATACATGAGCTGCGAAAAGCCTGTTCCAGAAAACAAATTAGGTCAGATACTCTAGATAGACTTTAGTTTATATTATAAAATGTCATGTTACAAAGAGAAAATCACCGCCTTGATAAACAGCTATGAAACTCATAAACATTTGTGAGACAGAGAAATTAAAAAATAAAAAAGATAAAAAAAATACTTTCTATACATTTATCTAGATTCTAAATTGAAAGATCGGAAGATGTACCACTACTAAAATACTTGGGAGAAAAATTGGCAAACAATGTATTAGTAATGAGATCAAGAATGAACACCTACTTCGAACTACTGTCTACAGCAACATATTCTCTAAATATAGGACAAGCAAAACAACTCTTTATTTCCAATTCCGACAAACATTAACAACTGAGAAAAACTATGTTGCACTGTATTTTGGGAATAGGGGGGCTCAGTTTCCAGGGATGACTGAAAGGAACTCCCAAATTTCATCAAAGGCAGACAGGGATGGCAAATATTAATTTTTTTAATAAAATATTATAAAATATTAAAAAATCGAAAAGAGAGATAATAAAATTTTATCAAATTAGCAACACTTAATTTGTGGGTCCAAATGGCCTTGTCTGTGTGAATATTAGAACCCTGAAAACTAAATAGGGTCCAACTACCTATCAAATGTGGGAGCCAAAACTGTTTTGATTATGCTTCGTTACAATAAACATACTACATGGAATGCATACATGGACTGCATAGATAATATTTGTCATTGTCTGAATGTTGAACCCAACAAGATAAATAATTTACCTTTTTGGATGATAGTGCCACATGAGCAGTGGTTTAGATAGGGGCATCCAACATCTCCAAATCCATAAAAGACACCTCCCATAGCGATATATACAGGATGTTGGGAAATTCCACCACATCCTCGGGAGCATCCCTTCTAAACAACAAGTTCCCCTTGTCCAAGTCCCCAGACGCAGGGATAAGCAAGGGATATCCAGGGGTGGGAAAAACTCCCCATGCTACACTAGAAAAACTTAATGAACTAGGGTAGGTAATAACAGAGATTACAGATTTCGAAGCATGATGAAGAAACAATTAACATGGGGGACTCGTCCCCATGCTACACTAGAAAAAAAACTCAATGAAATATGGTAATAACAGAGATTACAGATTTCTAAGCATGATGAAGAAACAATTAACATCACTAGAAAAAAAACTCAATGAAATATGGTAATAACAGAGATTACAGATTTCCAAGCATGATGAAGAAACAATTAACATGAGGGACTCGTCCCTATGCTACACTAGAAAAAAAACTCAATGAAATATGGTAAGTAATAACAGAGATTAGAGATTTCTTGGCAAAAAGTAAGAAACAATTAACTAAACCTACTAGTTACCTCCTACAGAGATCAGTAAGATTGGACGTTAAAAAGTTGTAAAATATGAAGAAGAAGCAGAAGAAATTACTCATGGAAAGCAACCTCTAGAAAACAAGTTCTCCTAGTATATTTTCTCAACCCAAAAGGTATAACAAATTAGTTTCCATCCATCGTTGAAAAACTTGTCTAGGCAAATAAACCAGTACAGCCAGAGTGTAAGGGTGCACCTAAGACTCGAACAAAAACTCGGCAATAGAAATTATTCAAAATGAGGGGTTTTCTTTTCTCTTTGGCCTTTAATTTTTGATGATGGTCAGCGTTTTTCTTCCATCTGCCTAGCAAGTAACCCACAAATACTTGCAGGTCTGACACTTCACAATTCAAACTGGGAACCAAGTTAACTTGGACTTGCAGCAGTACTGAGCTGAGTTCGACACGGGAGCACTTAAAAGACTCCACGAGCTTTCAACTCTCATTAATAGAGATTCTGTGCTCTTTCTGTCAACATGACACTATTGTGAAACTTCCAAGATCTGAATCATTGCTGGCTCAGTGATTGGCTAACACAAGAGTGCCACTGTCACTTGCAAGAATAAAACTTGAGACCTGTGACCAGTGAAATCCCCACTTTGCAATTAAACCACGGACGGATGTCCTAGTGTTTGTGTTTTATGATAAAGAAAAACTCATAGGAAAGACAACATGATCTTCTGGTTTATGATCCATCCAGGGCATCAAAACAATCAAAGCCAAATGGGAATTCATGCCACGTTGGCAGGATAATCATGACAACCATTCAGAAAAAACAATTTTGGGGAATGTTTAGCCAATTTAGTGTTCCTAAATTGATGTCATTAATTGTCAACCTAGGGCTCGTAAGCTGATGAAGTGAAGGTGTACTATATGTACTTAAGCAACCTCTTAGAGCTTTTTGTCGTTTGGGGTGTTGTTTGTGGTTAATTTATCTTCCTAAGATGGAGTGATGTATTTATAAACAGATGAGTGATGGTGTGTTTAAGGTGAATTCTAGATGAGTGAAGGTGTGTGATTAGTGGTTTCTAACTACTTGCTGAAAAGGAAAACTTGAAGGAAATAAATGAATTAAAGTGAACTGAAAGCAAAGAACCACTTTCTAATGGAATTAGACACCATTCATGCTGCTACAAATAAAAGGTAAGAAAATCACTTAAAAGACCAATGACAATGTTTATCTCTTCCTAAATCTCTGCCTCTAACACATAGTATTGTGTAAGACACGATTAGGAAGTAGCTAAGGATAAGTCTAAGAAATGATAAAAATGAGAAAAATCTACTTTAAAGACTAGTTATAATGTTTTGCTCTTTCTAACTCTCTGCCTCTAACACATAGTACTGTGTAAAGCACGATTAGAAAGTAGTTAAAGATTAGTCTAAAAAGTACCCCAAAGCCGGCTGCAAGTTATTAGTATTCTGATCTCTAAAAGATAGACAATTTATAATAAAGAGACCATTCATATGTTGGCAGACAGATTTGAGAAATAAAACTAAAAATCAGCTATGAAAATAAAGTAAAGGCAGCAACTTTGAATCTGTCAACTGAAACTACCACTAGACATAAAGCAAATACATAAACACACAAGCAATCCCAGGTTAAAAAACCTGCAAAAGAACAATGCTGATCAGCTTAAAATAAAGGCTGGAAATGAAATAACATGAAAGTAAATTACGCTGTACATGTGTCAAGAAAAGGAAATGCTGAATGGAAATAAGGAAATGCTGAACATAAAATACTATACAAGGCTAACATGAACAGGGGCCCTCCATTCATATAACCCAAAGAAGACTCAAGGTATTGAAAACTTCAGAACAACACTGCTTCTATTACTCCATGTGCAGAAAATTACAGTTAAGAGTGCTAGAACAGCACTATTAAAACAGAGTCTGGGAATGCACTAAAATTATAACAAGTTCATAAAACACAGCAACTAAAAAGTTACATAAGCGTACGCAGACGCAAGTTTTTATAGGCATCTGAAAGATATCCTAATGCGTACAGCTAAAACTGAAAAATAAACTAACTGTCATGCGTAATTAAGGTTCAATAACACGTCATAAGCCTGCGTGGATGAGCTGGAGGTTCTGGTCGTTATGGGCATTGAATCCAGAGTTGGATTATGTCCCCCACAACCTGCGTAACACGGACAAGTCACCGTTTGAACTGACGTGACCCAACAGCTTACGTATCACCGTTAAGCTGCCTTTGTTGACCGTAACTTGACCCTTGTTGACCGGAGGCACAGATGACGTGGATGGCTGAACAAATAGCACAGGGACCTCGAGCACCTTGATTCCTAAGTGCCCATGTGGCTCATTTGGCAAAATGACACGTGGAACCTTGAGATTAACAAAAAGGCTGCGGGATCATCAGATGGCTGCGGAATTAGCAGATGGCTGCGGAATCAGCAGATGGCTGTGGAATGCCTGTAAATATGTCAAAATCTAAACAAAATAGTCACACATTAGCAAAGCTCACTTGATCATGCTTAATGACATCTAATGTAATGATCTGGGTGGTTTTACATTGAAAATGAGGCAAAAGAGAGAGGTAAGTGATGAAAAACAGTAGGTAATAGTGGATGATGAGGTGTAAGTTAGAGGCTCTACATACCCCCACTACGAGGGCATTGCATGTCCTCATGCAAAAACACTGCTTAATCAACCTGCTGTGATGCCTCTGTGAAGACATCTAATCTTCTCCTCTTCCTCCGTGTAGAAATATTAATTCTTGGTCTTTTCATCAGGCATCTGAATCTTAAATTAATCAAATCTCTGTTTAGCCTTCTGCATTTCTTCTTTAACTTTTTGTTTTCTTTTTGCAAAAGACCCATATGAAGCATTGTATTATCGTGAACCATCTTGTCCACATTGCTCCTTTCCTTTAGTTTTTCATTTTCCTGCTTGATGTGGCGACTCAGTACTTCCAGCTCAAATATTTCTTGCTTCATTGATTGAATCTGTTGTTCAAGAGGTAGAACAGTGCTTGGACTAGCAGCAGCTTGTTCTAATGTTTCTAAATAGTTATATAATCTCTGCTGATCTGGGTCAATCTCTGGTGACCTCTTTGGACTAGGCTCATGCTCAGATTCAGATTCATGCTCAATTTCATGTTCATGCTCAGACTCAAGTTCATGTTCAATTTCTTGTTCATGCTCAAAAGGACTTTCCTCACGTGGAGGACTAGTCTCAACCTGCTCCTCATGTGAAGGGCTTTTCTCAAAGTCAAGTCTTGTAACAACCTTCTCAGGTGTGCCCAAGTCAATAAAGGATGACTCTTTGTTCTTTGTGGCCCTCATTTTGCCTTTTAACCTGCTGCTCCTCTTCACGGTGGTGATGCTCTGTTTTTCTTTTTGTATCTTTTGCTTCTGTTTTTCCACCTTTTTGGAAAGGGCGGTTTCATGGAGTTTGGCCATTCTTTGAGCTAAGGGCTGAGTGTCTTCCTCACTAGAATTCTCAGGAGTGAGGTAGGTTTCTTGGACTACAGCTTTGCTTTTATCTTTTTTTTGTTTCTTCCTTCTCTCTATTCTCTTTTGAGCAACTTCTTTGGCAAGTTCTGAAAGGGTTTCTGTGATGACTCTTTGAGCTGTTTGGTCAATGTCTACAGTAGACTCAAGATCAATTTCATGTTCAGAATGATGTACATTAGTTTCTTCTTCAATCTGTTCTTGGACAGTTTCCTCTTGGACAATAGTTTCAGGGGTGGCCTCTTTTCTTTTCTTCTACTCTTTCTAGGCACAGAGGTTTCTCCTGCTTCTTCAAAATGATTTCTCACAAGAAATCTCTCCCAGGTATCTCTGTTTGCTTTCAATTGTTCCTCAACTAACATCTTAACAAGACCATGATGATACAGATGTGATTCAATGTTTCTTTGGTTCCTTTGGACAATTGAACACATTTTTCTAAGACTTGAGAGTAGAAAATATGGAAGGT